>OZ012663.1:66049063-66297959 GCA_963942545.1 Oxycera nigricornis | reverse complement strand
CCGCTTTCCCTAGGATTTTGGCGATCTTTCCGAAGATTCTCGAGTATGTGATGCCTACTCTACTAATTTCTTCCATCTTCTTGTTCTCCTCGTATAAATTCGTGAGAGAGAATGTCGTCAGCTTTTTCTTCATTTTCTTTATCATCGCTCTTATTGTTTTATCTTCGTACCCGTTGACTCTTGCAGTTTCAAATATGAAGGCCTCCTCCCGGTCATATCGTTGTTTCGATAGAGGAGTGGTCAGCATTCTGTGTATCCAGCTATTGAACGTTGCCATCTTTGTTTGATGTGAGTGGTGTGATGTCGATGGTATGGTCCTTCGGGTGTTCGTGGGTTTCCTGTAAATGTCAAATTCTATTATGTTATTATTATCTATAATCCTCAAATCCAAAAAAAGTTAATTCGTTGTCGTTTTCCATTTCCATTGTGAAGGTGATATTTTTGTGGATGCCGTTGATTTTTAGTAAAATCACTTCCACTTCATCCTTTTTGACAATCGCAAAGACATCGTCAACGTATCGGATCCATATTCTTGGCAGGGTATGCTCCTCTGCGATCCTTTTTTCCACCCATTCCATAAAAATCTCACTTAACAGAGGGGACAGTGGATTCCCCATTGCGACTCCATTTTTCTGTTTGAAAAAACGTCCTCTAAATGTAAAGTAGGTCTCTGACATGCAAAGCGTGGCCAGTTTATAGAGCGATTTTATTCGTTTTCTCTGCTCCCTTGTTACACTGCGGTCCATCAGCCAGTCCTCAAATAAAGCTAATGCATGCTTTACCGGGACACTTGGGAAAAGGGCTTTGACGTCGAAGGATACCATCACCTCGTCCTCATTAATCCGGTCGACTTTCCTTAATTTATCAATCACTTCCCTTCTGTTTTTCACTGCGTGTTTGTCTGGGAGTTCGCCCCATTTTTTGCACTCTTCAACTAGCCATCTCGCAATCCTACTTGGCGGGGCGTCTGTGGAGGTGATAATCTCACGCATTTCATTTCCTGTTTTGTGTATCTTCGGCAGGCATTTCATTCTCGGGAGAACCGGATTTTTTACCCTTAGTAGTATTTTGCTCGGTATGACGTCCTTGCAATCTGTTAAGGTCTTCTCCACTCTCTTGACAGAATCCGGTAGAGGGTTCTTCCTCAGTTCAAAATAGTCTCCATCACTTAGCTTCTTCAACACAATTTCATCATACTTTGACTTGTCCATTATTGCTATTTTGTTCCCCTTATCAGCTTTGAGATAAAATACCGGCTTCTCCTTCAGTTCTCTAACAACGCACGTAACGTCGTTGTTCACGTTGGGATTTTTATCCTTTAACGCTCTTATTGTGTATTCCCTTATTGCTTGTTTAGTTTCCGTTGGTAGAAACTTGATGGCTGATTCCATATCCACCACAATTTCTTCTTTGGGGAGATACTTATTTCCAATTGCGAAATTTAACCCTTTGTTCAAGAGGTCTAGCTGCTTACTCGTGAAAGATTCGGATGACAAGTTTACCACGAAGTCTTCTATAATCTCCACTTTTCTTTCAGGTCTTGTGTTCTGTTTTTTAGTCAGATATTCAAGTTTTTTGTTCAGGATTCTCCGTTTCCTGTCCTTCTCGCACTCAAACGACCTCTGTAGTTTGTCCAGCCATTCCTCAATCGATCCTTTACAACCATTTTTTGGTTTACCAGTTTAAGGTGTAAATTATATGCCTTCAGCGTTAGCTCTGATGATTTTGCGTATAGTCTATTTAGACTGTCTGTCATCAATCCTCTTCGTAATTCTCGTATCCGTTTATACGACCCTGGTAGACTAGATTTCACTTTTACCATGTGGCTTTTTGGTACAATATTCAACTTTATACACTTGCATGTCAGAGACCTACTTTACATTTAGAGGACGTTTTTTCAAACAGAAAAATGGAGTCGCAATGGGGAATCCACTGTCCCCTCTGTTAAGTGATATTTTTATGGAATGGGTGGAAAAAAGGATCGCAGAGGAGCATACCCTGCCAAGAATATGGATCCGATACGTTGACGATGTCTTTGCGATTGTCAAAAAGGATGAAGTGGAAGTGATTTTACGAAAAATCAACGGCATCCACAAAAATATCACCTTCACAATGGAAATGGAAAACGACCACGAGTTACCTTTTTTGGATTTGAGGATTATAAATAATAATAACATAATAGAATTTGACATTTACAGGAAACCCACGAACACCCGAAGGACCATACCATCGACATCACACCACTCACATCAAACAAAGATGGCAACGTTCAATAGCTGGATACACAGAATGCTGACCACTCCTCTATCGAAACAACGATATGAGCGGGAGGAGGCCTTCATATTTGAAACTGCAAGAGTCAACGGGTACGAAGATAAAACAATAAGAGCGATGATAAAGAAAATGAAAAAAAAGCTGACGACATTCTCTCTCACGAATTTATACGAGGAGAACAAGAAGATGGAAGAAATTAGTAGAGTAGGCATCACATAGAGAATCTTCGGAAAGATCGCAAAAATCCTAGGGAAAGCGGATATTAAAGCGATACCCACGAGTCGCATGTTTAAGCTGGGGTCCAGACTTGGTAGCCAAAAGGACAAAAAACAAAAGGAGGAGAAATGTGGCATTTATAAAATAACGTGCCCAGTATGCCAAGAAAACTACGTTGGTCAAACGCAACGACCCATACAAACCAGGTACAACGAGCATGTCAAAGAAGCGGAGAGATTCAGGTCAACAAAAATGTCCAGTGAAGCAGCGAAATCAGCCGTGGCCAAACACATGGTTATAAACAACCATACGATCGGATGGGATGACCTTGAAGTGGTACAGCAGGTAAAGGACTACCGAAAATTGGATGTTTATGAGAGTCTATGGATTATTAGACAACCCAAAAACTTGAGACTCAATGAAGACGCAGGCAACGGGTATTCAAAACTGTTAGATCTAATTAAGTAAAACTGGATGATAGATATGTGTATGAGTGGCTAAGCGTTGAGGACTTATAATTAAGGCAAAAAATGTATACCATAGTAAAATAGCACTGAAGAAGAGGGAACTCTCACCCTTGAAATATATATATATGTTATTATAATATAAAATATTTGCGTTTGGAAAAGTTTTACTTAAAATAAATTATTGAAATGGCGCAAAAACACAGAGAAAACGAAGAATTTATCTTTGATTGTTGGTCATGGTTCTGGAGTCATGAATTCTTCGTTTGGGGTTAAAACCGCTGATAAATGGGTAGCAAACGCTTCGGCTTTTTGGGAATTGCTCGTTAACTCCCTTCCTTTCCTTTTTTTGATAGTAGTTTTTGTTTGAGTTTCTTTATGGCGCCGTGAAGGGCTTGTTTTGCCTGTGGTGACTTTGCTTTCTGCCACACTGACTTCGCCTTCCTTTTGTTGCGGAGTAATTCCAAGACACCCTGGTTGGTTATAGTTTGAATTCTTGCGATCGTTTCCTTTCGATTATGCGGGGTAGCTGATGCTGCGGACTCGTTTATTGTTATTGTTAAAAAGTTTACAGCATTGTCTATTTCATTTGTAGTTTTTAGGGAGATGTTTGGGTTAAAACTGGCGTTGAATATGCTTCGGAATTTGTTTCAATCTGTTCTAGGGTTGGTTAGTTTGTCGGGTGGTGTTGAGAGTGTGGGGGTACTTGCCAGTGAGAATATTGTAGGGGAGTGATCTGAAGATAAATCATTTGTGGTTAAGACAGTGATCGTAGTTGGGTTTAAGTTTTTAAAGATGCCAAAATCAATTATATCTGGAATTTTTTTAGGGTATGTGGGCCAGTATGAAGGAGTACCCCCTGAGAGGCAATGTAGGTTGTTTTTGTACAAGGAAGATAAAATTTGTTTTCCCTTTGGGGTTGTTAGTCTGGATCTCCAATGTGGAGATTTTGCGTTGAAGTCTCCCACCGCGAAGAATCCGGGGCCTAAAGTTCTGAAGAAATCATCGAATTGCATTGTGTGAATTGTTTTTTAGGAGGGCAGTAAATCGAGGCAATGATAAGGTTTCTATTGTTTACGTTGACCTGGATTGTAGTGTAATGAAGGTTATCGAGAGGTACTTGTATTAAGGGTACGTGTTTTATTCTGTTTTTGATGAGAATGGCAGTTCCACCATTAGATTTGTCCTTTGGGTGGTTGTTACAATAGCAAGAATAACCTATTACTTTGAAGTTATTTTTGCTAGTGAGATGTGTCTCGGAAAGAAGCATGATGTCTACGTTGTTGTTATTTAGAAACGATTTTTATTCTAGCTCATGGTCACCATTAGCGTTCCATTGAGCTAATATTAGTGTGCTCATGGTGAAACTAACTTGCATAAAATTTCTGTCTGTTTGTTAAGTGTAGCTTGCATGTTAATGGTTGAAGACTGTTGGTGAGGGTTAGTAGGATTTGAAAGATATTACCTTGATCGTCATTAGTATTTGAGCGCGGGTTGGATTTTAAGATGCTAGCATACGAACCATGGGCATTACTGAGTGGAAGAGTCGAGAAATGATTGATCATTGCTGGTTGAGTTTCTGATTGCTTATTATTATAGGTTGTGAACTTCATCTTTTGGGTTGAGTGTTGTCCTATAGGGTTTTGTCGTTTACGAATGAAGCTATACACTGGGCATCTTCTGTAATTGGCCGTGTGGTTCCCAATGCAGTTACTACATTTTTTTGTGGTTGTATTTGTTTTTTCCTTGTTGCAGTTTATAGTTAGATGTAGCTCGCCTTAAACTACACAAACAGGTTTCAGCTTGCAGTATTTTTTTGTGTGGCCAAACTATTGGCAGATCTGACACTTTATTGGTCCCTTGTTTTTGTAGGGCTCATCCACCGTTATTTTTCTGTGGAGCACATATCTTACTTCGCAAATAGGGTGCGGTCTACCTTTTGGTGGTTTACTGGCTTCTGGGGTAAGCTCGATTTTAAACATTGGTTGAGGCTCCTTGTATCGGTTGATAACATTGTGTGCTTCCTTTACTTCGAAATCTGGAGCCTTGAAATCTTCGATTATCTCTTTTGGGTCCACGTTAGGGTCAATTCCTTTTAGTATGACTTTAAGTCCTTTAGCACTTTTTATTTTGTACGTGTAAAATGGTTTTTTGTTTTTTTCCAGCCAGTTGACTACTTGCGTATAGTGTACCTCCTGAAGTAGTTGGATTTTTGTCTCCTTGATGTTGCCTTTCTTAAGGTCTACAATGTAGAATTCCTTTTTTCCCACTATATTTTCAATCTCGTGGATGAAACTGTTACTGCTAGTTTCTCTAACATGAAGTGGTGGAGGCTTATGCTTTTGGATGGTATTCATAGAAATTCGGTCATTGTTCTCTTCTCCGAATATAGCATAGTAGTTGCTAGTAGATGGAGTGTCTTCTCTTGACACTTTGGCTGCACGAGTGTCGGCACCATGAGGGCTCCTTTTTCTTTTTTCCACAATAGTTATATAACGTTCTAAGCCAGTTTGTATTTTATTATCACTATTTTTCTTAACTTCAATCATATTATCCACTGAGTATTTGTAACTATGTAACTGTTGTTTATAATAGCATTGTTGCTAACTAGGTCACAACGATCAATCACTTGAGCATTTTTCGATAGCTCGTGCAATACGTGGTTCATGTGCCTATACAGGGTAGGCTTTTGTATAACGTTTGCGTAACTGTAAGCACTTTTCACTTTGCGTGAATAAACAACATATACAGTAACTTGTACGGTAAGTTGTAATTTGTGCTTACACACTTTACATACTGAAGCTATTTGAGTTGCGAATTATAAAAACACGTCCGTTCTCGATGGAACTTGGATGAATTATTAATAATACTAATTATTAACAATAGGTCTTATTAATAAAAACAGATTATGACCTTTTTATTAACCTACTGGGTCGTGTGGGCCGCACTCAGACCACATCTTATACAATATTTTTAAAAAAAAAAAAAAAATTTTTATTAACTCCCCAGTATATGGTAAGTTATGGTAGTCGCCTCGAAAATCGAAATTGAAATTTTCAACACATCTTTACATTTTGAGGTCTTTAAAGTATATTTAAAATGTTTTCAGAAAGAGAGATCTATGTGTGTATGTGTACGTACGTGCGTTCGTGGACAGTTATTTCTCCGAGCATAACTCACGTAAACAAAGTCGTTAACTTTGTTGAGGTGTCAATCGAAGCGTTTCTGCAATCTTAGGAGCTGATAAGTTTTTGAACCACTTCGGTCGAGGGGGTTTGTTGTTCTGACCCTCTGAAGGTAATTTCTGTCTCGCGAACCTAACATTAGATTTGAATTGCTAGGGTGTCAATCGGCGCGTATTGATATTTGTGTCATTCTATTAGATTTTTAAAACAAATTGTTGGAGCCGTTTTTTAATTTTTTTTAAAAGCAAATAATTCGGGTTTTTTTTACAAATAATATACTTTCAACCTGATTTGCAAAATACAGTAATCATTGTTCATAAAATTTCTATACTCCAAAGAAATTTCGTAAAAAACTAGCAAAACTTTTCTTCGAGATTACCAAAAAAATTAAATTCAAAATAAAAAATCATTAAAGGTCATCGTGACCTTCAAGGTCATTTTTGTCATTCACTACATCTCGCGAATCAAATATATTGCGTCATTGAGGTGTCAATCGAAAGGTGTTAACATTTTTGTGATGTTTTCAAGCAAATAGAAAAATACTTGGAGCCGGGTTTCAATTTAATAAAAAAAATGCAAAAATTAGGGTTTTTTCCTAAAAAATAATTTTCTCCCTAATTTGCACATCGCAATAATAAATGTATAAAAAAATTAGAAATTTTCATTACAGAAACAAGCACAACTTTAAAAAAAATTAAAAATCAAATCAAAAATAATAAATCATTCAAAGTCGTCATGTAGAAAGGGTTTATACCAATGATTACACCTTATATCTCTTATTCTAAAGACATTGTTGTAAAGACAATCAAAGTTTATTAATATTTGCATAATTTGAGCAGATTATTAAAAGTCTTCACAGCACCGTGTTTTAGCTTCAATGAAAAAACTACTTAAATTTTAAAAACCATTAAATCAAATCAAGTTTGCATTTGTGGTAATCAACGCTTAGAATGGTAAAATGTTTTTTAGTCTATACTTTCCAAGATCACATGCCTTGAAAGGCTTTCATCAAATAAGAAATTGTATTTCTTAGTAGTTTAGTTTTTGGATGGTTCAAGATGGCTATCACCCGATGATATCTCTCAAGTGGGCGTATTAACAAAAACTGCATTCATTTTTTGCTCTTTTGTCCTTCAAGTATCGATGTAAAAATAACAAATAATGTAGAAAAGGCTTTGTAACCTATCTCCCTTCCGATTTATCCACGTGAATATTTAACCCACCAAAATTCTTACGCAATCAGTGGACGCTCCCGTAGATGTTACGATTAATATTAAGTCATTGCAATAACTTTTATGAGAGGTTCATTATTGTTATTTAAAGTTGTATTATTTTCATAATTATTATTGTGTTTAATATTTTTAATATTTATGTAAATATTACTGGGTAGTTGACCGTGTGCACCTCGCGGCTTGTTATTATTTATTATCGCCATCATCTTATTTTGCAATTCTGGCTCAATTTCCATAGTAAAACCTTCCCATACCCATATCATTCACGGATCCCTTTTTCGAGAAGCATCTCTGAGAGCGCCTTTTTTGTCGAGTGTTTTACTGTGCGCCACAAAACTGTTTCATCTTTTTTCGTCCAGGCTTACTTGCAATAATTATATAAAACAAATGAAGAATCATCAGTAAAAATCACGTTGCTCCTATCATGGTCCGAATTTCACTTTACCCAACTTAGCATCTTTTCGATATGCTTTGCGGTCAAAAACGGCTTCGCAAGTGTATTCCTTCTTTTGATACCAGATTTTTGCAATCTCTTTCTTATCGTACTAGTTGATACTCTAACTCCTTTGCTCAATAGTTTTTGTTTGGCATTTCGTAGACTCAGCACCGGGTTCTTCTGAAACAAGCTACAGACGACACTATGTTGCCTTCAAGAGGTGGCTATATTTTATATTTTATAATAGAGGTTTAAGTATATATTGCAGCCTGTGCGAAATTGATTTTTGGTCTTTTTGGATTATTTACCAAAAACAAACTGCCTCAAAACGGCCTTTATATATGACACTATTATTTTTATGACGCGTAGTCTCCCAAGTATCGAAAGCCACTAAACATCAGGACTCAACGCGTAAGGCTTATATTTTATAGTTTATGAGCTACAATACAGATATAATTAGCGACACTTCTTCTAATATATAAAATCAAGAAAATTGATGCATATTTTCAAAATTCTGGTTCTGTGCGCCAAATTTATAGAACGCTTCGTCTAATTTATGGTGCTCATAATCGCCCATCTAAGCAGTTCATAGGCTATTTTGGACAATAATAATTCAACATGAGCTTCTACAGTAGTTATCGCGGCAGCTATCGCTAATGAAAAGGGTTGTGTGATTGATGATTTTTTTTCTAACTTGCAACATCAATGCCAATCGTTTGATGATCTCAACAGGATTTCGCAACTTGGGGCGTCTTGATCGTGTGATTTCACTACATTGGGAAATTTTAATGAACAGAATGCCAACAGTTTACGCGTTATTGGCGAAGCAATGAAGAAGCGGTGCAAATTAGGACAACCACGATGACCTTCTTAAACGTAGTCACCGTCGCCATATGCGAAAAATTATTATGGTTCATTAAAAGCCAAAAAAGGGTCATTTCAATGCTTTATCTGTTCAAAAAGTTTTGTCTCTCTAAAAAACACCCTATATATATATACATATCAATTTCTTTTGCAGGTGTTTATCACCCTAGGCAGCTGTAAAGGTGACAGTTTAAAGAGTATCTTGAAGATCACAACAAAAAACAAAAACAACGGCTTTCAGCTGCAAATGCTTCAAAATGTGTCTTACGCCTTCTGATAACTTATAAAACTAATTCAATCAGCCTTGAAAAGAATGTTAAACACAATATTGATGTGAAGGTGAATGAGGAAGGTATAAAAAAATTCTCCATGAAAAATAAATGGGTAAACATAAAAGCCAACTTTCAAAACGAGATTTTAATATCGTTGCTACATGTTAAAGTAAAAGTAACAGTATCATTATTTGACATGACATTCTCGGTGAGTACATGCCATACATACAAACATACAAACATATATATATATATATATATATATATATTATATATATATATATATATATATATATATATATATATAATATATATATATATATATATAGTGGTGGACAAACGTGTTCACACATTGCCGTTTGTTGAATAAAACAAGTATTAAAACAAAACCAAGAGAACATATTTAATGAGTTATTTTTGGAAAATAAATATTCATCCCTAAGCAAATAAATATCACAAAAAGATAAAATATAAAATAACATCATATCCTGGAAAACAACAAAACATTTTAAATTACTCATTTTTACCCGGAAAATTTTTTTCACAACACTTCATTGTATTTTGTTATTTATGGGCAATGTTTTCAAATTAATATTTCGTCGAAAGTCCCTTCTGTCTTATCACCTCTCTCTTTATCTCCTAGGCATCGACTAAACCAGATTTTCTGTATAATATGTCGTTACTTTTTGCCGTTCTAATTGCAGCACCTCCTTTAAACGTATTTTGTTAGAAATAGTATGCTTTCGCAAGCGTCGTTCTAGTTCTCCCCACACATGCTCAATCGGATTGAGATCTGGTGATTGCGGGGAAGTCGTTAAAGTATGAGCAAGTTTATATGCAATCTACATTTTAACATTATGAGCCGTATGTTTTGGGTCGTTGTCTTGTTGGAAATAAAATTGATCATCTAAGCCCAACATTATGGCACTCTTTTTCAAATTTTCCTTTAGAATATTTAAATGATTTGATCCATAGTTTGTTCTATGAATACAAGCTCGCCAACACCTGAATCAGTCAAGTTAACACCATCAGCGATACCACTGCCTTCCATTCAACTTATCCTCTACATTCTTTCCACGCTAGTTTCCCCGAAAACCGCTGGCATGCACTTTTCACGGTAGCGCATGTTCAGGTTTCGCAGTGAACTCGATACTGTGAAATTCATTTGTGCAAGGTTGCGTCCGTGCACCTTCGGATCATGTAGATTTGATAATTTATAAATTTAGGAAAATATAGAAATTTAAGTCAGTTGTCATAGCACGCTTGAATAAATCGCTTCTCTTTAAAACTTGTGTTATTTTGGAGTCGCTTCCGAAAAGTTTCCTTAACTGGCGCCCGAGCTAAAGTTAAAACGCGGTGTGAGAGCAAATAGTGAAATATTTTTTTCCGATCGAGTGGAAATTCTACTCTCATATTGAAGGAAAAGTGGAAGTAAAATTAAGGAGTGAAATAATTTTACCACTATTCAGTGCTACCCATAACTGCACCCGAACCGAAAAAAAATTACTGATCCCGCAACGCAGCAAAATCTACAACAAGTGATTGATCCCATCAACGAATAACTCCAAAAAGGAAGACCACGTACCATCCAGGAATGTTGGCGATAATTTTGCTGTAAGCTTATAACTTATTATACCTCGAATTTTTTTGGAAAAAAAGGAAAAACGTATTGAATTAATCTGAAATTTAGAAATATATTGAATAATTTTGAATTGTGAGAAGATAAAATTTATAATAAGTTTTGTGAAAACGTGATCTGTAAGTAAGAAAAAAAAGCTATTGTGAACATAGGTGTAAATCGAGTTCACTGCGCGTAAAATTCCCTTTATGTTGCATCAAGTGCCGAAAATTGCAAGTTGCGTGCCAACACTCTCCTCTAAAAACTGTGCATTTTCGTACCCTTAATAATTCTTTTCGAAATGAATTTGGAAGCCATGGAAGCGACGATCCGACAACTCACCGGGGCGGTAAACGCACAGATCGAGCAAGTGAAAAGATTGGAGACGAGACTACTTCAGGTCGAATGTAGATCCCAAAAAACTTCAGAAGAAGCTCAATCTCAAGATCTAATCGTTCCCAAAACGGAAAAAAATCTTGAGGAAATCAGGAAGCTTCCTAAGGGACTTCAAGTATTCGATGAGAATTCTGTTCAATACTTATCATGGATTCACAATGTCGAAACAATATTGCAGGACTACAAAATAGTTCGCAATAAACCCATATTTCGAGCAATGCTACGCCATATCAGACAAAAGATTAGAGGCCCCGCGGATACTGCCCTTATCTGTTATAACATTTTTGATGATGATTGGTTAAGCATTAAAAAGTGCTTATCGCTACACTTTGCTGAAAAAGGGATGTCAGGACCCTAGAACATCAGCTGCACTCAATGGTTCCAGCTCGTAGGAGTCATGATAAATTTTATGCTGCTGTTAATCATCAGCTTTCACTGTTCGTTAATAAAATCAAAACAGAAGACTATTCCCAAGAAACAATTACTGCTCTAACTGAAAATTATCGAAATAGTGCCTTGAATGTTTTCGTTCGCGGATTAAATGGTGATCTCTCGAAAATGTTGATCATCCAAAAACCTCAAACCCTACCTGAAGCATACGCTTCGTGCCTTGAAGCTCAAAATCTGAACTATAGAAATATCTCAATTCACCAAAGGAACCAAAGGAATCTACCTAGCGTTGTTTCAACTCCTATAAATCAAATTTCTATTACGCATAATGGTATAGAAAAATTTATTCCTATTCATCCATATAGTCATTTATCGCTCCAAGAGCGAAATAAAGCCTACAATATTCAAACCAATTTCAAAAATCAGCGACCTAGTTTTAGTCATAACCCACCACACAGACCAACACAATCAAAGCCTCCAGTTCCTATGGAAAAAGATCATTCAGTTCAAACACGTAAGGTAAATTACATGAATAGACCAGCAGATGTTGATAAAACATGGTATCCGTACGGTTCCGGAAACTATCCAACCAAGCTGCAAAGGCTATACAGCCTAGGGGTAGAAGAGCAATCAGATGAAACGCCCCGCAAATCTTTAGATGATTTTCATAACTTGGAAGATCAAGAAAATCTCAATGACGGATACTATCATGAGTCCGAGGACAACCTGGACGAAAATCATTTAAATTTTATGATGGGCGCCTCTCTAGCGTTCCCTACATAGAATATACTCTCAAAAATGGGCAGCCCAAAAAATTTCTTGTAGACACCGGCGCGAATAAAAATTTCATTTCAAGTAAACTAGGTGGAAATGCCAAATTGGTTCAACCTCCGTTCAAAATCCAATCAGCTGCAGGCGAAATACCTATCACCAAAAAAGTCACCGGTCAATTTTTCAGAAACGTTGGGAACCACACACTCATTGATTTTTACGTCCCCCGAGGTTTAAAGTCTTCCAAAGGCACCATCGAGGATGACATGCTGAAACAGTTGGAAGCCGTTATAAACAGACAGAATAACATTCTTCTTATCAAGCCTAATATAAAAATTTCCTTGAGGGCGAAGGAGTCAAAGCAAGTAAATTCAATACAGGTGAAGTGTGATCACTTAGACCAAAATGCTAAGTGCAAACTTTAACAGGTGATAGACACATTTCCGCAAATCTTCGGTCCAATAAGTGACAAGGAATATATTGAAACGAGCATTAGAGCAGAAATTAAAACTTCAACGTCTGACTCTATTTACAGCAAATCTTACCCTAACCCTGTGAACATGCGAGTAGAAATTGAGCATCAGATTGCACAAATGCTAAAGGATGGCATAATTCGCCCATCTAAAAGTCCTTACAATTCGCCGGTCTGGATCGTGCCGAAAAAGCCGAATTCTGCGGGAGAGAAACAGCACCGATTGGTTGTCGATTTCAAATGGCTCAACGCCGTCACAATTTCCGACACCTATCCCATCCCGGATATTACCAACACTATCGCGAGTTTTGCGAAGTCAAAAATTTTAACGACTCTCGATCTTACATCTGGCTTTCACCAGATAAAAATGAAGGAAGCAGATATAGAAAAAACTGTATTTTCTACTGCCAATAGCAAATATGAATTCACATGGTTTCCATTCGTGCTTCGAAACGCACCATCCATCTTCCAAAGGATGATCGACGATGTTCTTGAGCCATTCATCGGAAAAATATGCTTCGTCTACATAGACGACATTATCATCCTCGGCGAATCCGAACATGAGCACCTAAAGAACCTCAGAACTATATTCAAGCAGCTCCAAAAATCAAATCTTAAAGTAAATTTGGATAAATCAAAATTCCTTAGAACGCAAGTCGAATTTTAGGGATACGTTATTTGCCAAGAAGGCATATTGCCAGACCCTAGAAAAATTTTGGCCATCAACAAAATTAAACCCCCGGGTAATTTAAAGGACCTTAAACCATTCTTGAAACTAGCATCATACTATCGTAAGTTCATTAAAGACTTCGCTAAGATTGCAAAGCCCTTAACAAATTGCACGAGAGGTGAAAATGTTCATATTAAAGCAAACCAGTCAAAAAAGAAGCAGATTCATCTCCAAAAACTAGAACTCGAGGCCTTCAATACCTTGAAACAATTGCTTACTTCTTCCGAGATCCTAACTTTTCCAGACTTCGAAAGACCATTCAATTTAACAACCGATGCGTCCAACCATGCGATCGGTGCAGTATTGTCTCAAGAAGAAATAGGAAAGGACAGACCAATCGTCTTTACCTCAAGGGCACTCAACAAAACGGAAGAGCACTATGCTACATGCGAAAAAAAATGCTCGCCATAGTATGGGCCCTAGCAAAACAGCGAACATACCTGGACGGAGCCAAAAAAGTGAGAAAAGTCACTGACTATCAACCAATGACGTTTTCGTTAAGCAACAGAAACCACAACGCGAAACTCAAAAGGTGGAAATCAAGGATTGAAGAGTTCAATTATGGACTGCTTTACAAGCCGGGAAAAACTTATTTCGTTGCGGATGCACTCTCCATTACAAGCGAACGCACTGTCTCCTTCTGACACGGATACTGCTCAAAGTTTTCGCACTCCAAATACTTCCGATACCTTAACGGCGCATAGTAGGGATACCACAATTTCCTCTACCACGCTAACCGCGCACAGTTCAGAAGAAGATGCCTCAGACCTTATCCCACACTGTGAAGCTCCGATTAACGTGTTTCGGGATCAATTAATAATTTCGCAAGGTAAAGAGTTACATGCATTCGAGGAGCCACATCCATCTTACCGTCGATTTTATATTAGACTCAACAAAATTGATAAGAGCAGCTTGATCAAAGTTCTTAAGGAAAATCTAAACCCCAATATTGTGAATGGAATAAAAATACCAGAGCCCTACCTCCAACTTTTACAGCAAATATACAAGGACAATTTTTCAAAATTCAAGGTCAAAATAACCCAAAGAATTGTAGAAGACATAAAAAACGAGGATAACCAGTTTAAAATTATCCAAGCCGAACATAGAAGAGTCCATAGAAATTGTAGAGAAAACAAGCAACAAATCTTGGAAAAATACTATTTTCCACAAATGGGAAGGCTCATAAAGAAATACACAGCAACTTGTGATGTCTGCAATACTCCCAAATTCGATTGACATCCTCACAAACCGAAGTTCTCAGAAACACCAATTTCTCAGTATCCAACTGAAATATTGCATATGGATATAATCGACCTCAAAGGAGAAAAATTCATTACCTGCATAGATAAATTTTCGGAATTCACAAAATTTTTCCACATCAAAAACAAGTCAGTCTTACATCTTCGTGACAAAATAATCAAAATGCAACACTACTTCACAATCCCGAAAATTTTTGTTTGCGACAACGAAGGAAGTTTCATTAGTCCCATAATCTTCAACTACATCGAAATGTTAGGGATTAACGTATATGTAACACCGTCTCAGAAAAGCGAGGTGAACGCCACAGTTGAGAGATTACACTCAACCATATTAGAAACTATAAGATGCCTTCAGCGCGGAAACCCGAGTCTAGCATTCAAGGAAGTGGTAAATATATCGGTGGACCAATACAATAATTCTTACCACTCGGTGACTAAGGCAAAACCGGCTGACATATTTTTTAGAAGATCCGACAGAATAAATTATCAGGAGCTTTTAGAATATCGAAACAAGCTTAATCAAAATTTGAAACAGAAAATAGCCAGGAAACAGCGAAACAGAATTGATGCTCACAATTTGAAGAGAGGTGAACCGAAAAAGTACTCGCCAGGTCATATTGTCCATAAATATGATAAGCAAATAAAAGCTAAAAAATAACCAATGTTCAAAAAGGAGATAGTGGCAAAAGACAAACGCGTCACTATAACTGCAACTTCAGGCAAGCGAGTACATGAATCCCATTTGAAAAGCACATCTCCTATCACATCTACATCTTAAAGAAAAATATTCCTTTCGCAAAGCCCAATTCAAATTCCATTTCAAGCAGCATGTCCTCCCATTTCAGGTTAGCTCTTTCCGGGGCACAAGCCTCTTTCAACATCTATCAGTATACTACGCCATTAGTGCCTATGCGAAACGGAGTCGTAAAAATTTTGAATGGTAATTTGAAAATCACACACATCATAAATCTCGCAGTATTCGACGAAATCCTCAAGGACATGGAGCAGAAAATCAAACATCAAGCCAACCGCTCCAGCATCATTGCTCCACAGCTAGAGAACCAAGCTTCGGAGATCGGAATAATGCTGGATCACCTTCGCAGCAAGCCCCTGATCAAACAAAAACGCTCGATAAACTGGTTAGGCTCCGCTTGGAAGTGGATTGCAGGATCTCCCGATGCAATTGACTGGGATAACGCCGTCAAAAGTCAAAATGATATAGTTAGGAATAATAATAAACAATATAAGATCAACGAATATCTCAGTAAAGTTTCCGCCCAGCTCACCAACAATTATAATAAGATAGTCCTAGATGTATATGCCCGAAACAATGATAAAAACGAGCAAATGATGTTTAATCAATTAACGATTTTCAAGAATGAAATTCAGGAAATAATCTTTGCTAGTCAGATTGCAAGGGAAGGAATCGTCAACACAAATCTGTTAGATAGAACCGACATTCAATCAATTCTTACCGAAGTTGAAACTCTCCCTTATCAAAACGATATACAAGCAATCGAATATACCGAGCCAAAGATGTTACTACGGAACTCTACCCTCCTTTACGTTATATGCTTGCTTAAAACAACAGAAACGCAGTTTAACCATATTCTCATACGTCCTACTATCAATAACAATAGAATGATTCACTTTGGTTTCTCTAGTCTGCTTGGAAGCCAAACATAAAAGTATGGAATTAAAGAAAAATGTAACAACATCCAAGGAACAGTAATCTGTCGAAGGGAACAGTTAGTAAAGCTCATTAAGGGCGATTATATTTTACATCTCTTAGAGGGATCCAGTGCAGAGTGCGACTATCAGTTCCACGAGGAACCCATAATCGAACTCATTAGCGATAGCACAATATTTCTAACGGGATTTTCCGGGAAACTTGATCATGGCAATACAAGCAAAATTTTGAGTGGAACCTTCCTTGTTAATTTTCAAAATGATTCCATAAAAATCAACGACGCCGAGTATACGAGTAGAGAAATAGAAAACCTTCACTTCATGCCCTCTATTTTTCAAAGCAACATAACAGTCAAGGTTATGAAGTTAGACCTCCAATACTTGCACGAGCTCCATCTGAATAACGTAAAAAAATTTCAGAAAATATCCTTCGACAATATCGTTTCCATCAGTAACGATATTATAATTGCTATGTTCTTAATAAATTCTGTTATCCTATTCTTGTACATCGCATTTAGGCAAAAAGAAAATAGGGACTCCAAGTTGCAAGTTAAGTTGCCCTATACTTACCCTGATCTTGTAGCTATTCCATCCTAACCTGCGGGACGCAGATTCTTGAGAAAGGAGGAGTTAAATACCCCTGCCTTTCACCACTTCCCATTGTAGTGTATTCCTAGTTCCAAACCTGGAACTAGCCTATACACAACTAAGCTTCCCAGAAGCTCCCAAAATATAATGTCCCACAGCTCATCCTCAATTATCTTTTAGCAAAGATCTCAACCTCCATCGGTATGGTAGTTTAAAAATTCCCTTTCTCATAACCGTGTGAAACTCTAGAGGATCACTGAACCTAGAGTAAACAAAAACATAATTGGGACAATGCAAAATGCATTGGTGTAAGCAATATTGCAAGTAAACGAATTCCATGAGAATTAATTTGAATCGCGATCGATTGGTTAGGGTAAATAGATTTAAGACTAGAGTAGGGATTTTTATATGATAAGCAATTTTAATGTACATAACGGTAAGCGAAATTTTAGAATAAAAGAACAGACTGAGCTGAGGCTCGGAACATTAGTGATCTCCTCATACAACAAGTTGGTTGTAATTTAATAAACGTTGCCTTCTATTCGGCAACTCGACTGCCTATACAATTTGGCAGACAGCAACTTGCCTGATACATTGGCAAGTTCATTTTAGAAATATCGGCTGCCTGTCCACTCGGACTGCGCCAAATATGTGGCAACCCAAGGGATGCCTGTAGGTGAAACAAATCCTTCTTTTTACTTCTCTCTGTTGACAAGATCGTATCCTTAGAGAAGTGAAGACCATCACCTTAGAGGAGTATCAACTTAGAAGACAACGTGAGTCTTCACTTAGACAACGCGTATCATTACATGGCGATGCTATATCTTCACTTGGCGATCCTGACATATTACACCATTATCCAAATACCATTCAACTTATCCTCTACATTCTTTTCCAAGCTAGTTTCCCCGAAAACCGCTGGCATGCACTTTTCAACGTTAGCGCATCTTCAGGTATCACAGTAAACTCGATACTGTGGAATTCATTTGTGCAAGATTGCGTCTGTGCACCTTCGGATCATGTAGATTTGATAATTTATAAATTTAAGAAAATATAGAAATTTAAGTCAGTTGTCATAGCACGCTTGAATAAATCGCTTCTCTTTAAAACTTGTGTTTTTTGGAGTCGCTTCCGAGAAGTTTCCTTAACTGTCATACCGCCCAAACAATAACTCCTCCACCACCATGCTTTACTGTGGGAGCAATGTTCTTTGCATTTAATTCTGTGCTAGGTTTCCTCCATACCAGGGTTTTACTGTCACACCGAAGTACATTATATTTACTCTCGTTGGAAAAAAATATATTATTCCAGAAATCTTCAGGCTTGTCGAAAAAGTCTTTCGCAAATTGCAACCTCTTTTTTATTAATTTTACTAATTAGAGGTTTCCGTTTAGGTACCCGTGCATTATATCCATTTCGATGAAGGACTGTACGTACGGTTTTTTGATGAACAGTTTTTTTAAAGTCAACTTCAATTTGGGCTGCAATGTTTGATGATGTTGTCTTGGGAGTTTTCTTAATTATTCTTACAACCTGTCTTGTGTAAATAAAAACCAATAATGTGATTCATAAGCCGCAATGAATTATTTTCAACTAACCTGTGCTTCCTCCCTTGTAGTAAGTTTTCGCGGTCGTCCATTTCGGGGAGAACTTTGAAATTCTGCCTCGTTTTTGAAACGTTTTACAATACTGAAAATTGTATATCTGCTTCTACCCATTATATTTCCAAGTTATCCATACTATTTATTTTGTTTGAATAAATTCAAAGTTATTTTACGCGTAGTTTCCTTCTGCCTCCGGGCCATGATCACAACTTTAATGAATTCAAAAACACGCGAGTACATTTCACCGCCTGTCAAATACTTTACGGGACTTTTCCGTTACATTACCAATATCAGTTTTGCCAGTGTTACAATTTTCTTAATGTTGGAAATCTTTTAAAACTTAGTGTGTGAAAACTTTTGTCCGGGCAAAACCGTGTAATTAAAAATGTTTTCGTCTTTCCCAGATTAGGGTATTCTATTGTAAGTTCTATTTTTGTGATATTTAATGGCTTAATGAATATTTGCTTTCGTAGAATAATGAATGAAATATGATATTTTGGGTTTGTTTTAATGCTTGTTTTATTCAACAAAGCTCTACGTGTGAAAACTTTTGTCCACCACTATATATATATATATATATATATATATATATATATATATATATATATATATATATGTGTGTGTGTGTGTGTGTGTATAGTAAAATTTTGAATTCATTTAATTTTTCGCGTTCGTACAATTTTAGGTTCAGCTTCCAAGTACCAAATATGCATCAACTCTAGAAGGCTTATGTGGTAACTGTAACGGTGATCCAAATGATGATTTGAAAATTAATCTCAAAAGAAAAAATCAAACACGGTCTGAAGCAACATTAAGAGACATTGTCAACAGTTGGTATAGTGCAACCACACGTGACTCGAATGCCTGCAACATCAATACCGAATCACCTAGTGAATGTGCAAAAAAAATTGCTGAACAAGATTTTTGCATGTTACTGTTAGAAAAAAAAATTTTTGGTCAGTGTCACTTATTGGTAGACCCGCAAGTATATTTATCAACTTGTCATCAAGAAATGTGCAGATCTGATGCCGATAACAATACATTTTGCTCAATTTTCTTAGAATATGCCAAAGAGTGCTTCCGTTTTGGGCTTTGTATTGCATGGCGGAAACTAAACATATGTCCCTATGAGTGCCCAGATGGTTTCAATTTTATCCAATGTAAATGTATCGAAACATGTGATTCTTTAGAAGCAAGCAGATTTGATGTTGCTACCTTCTCTACAGTAAATGTAAACCAAAATAGTTCTCAAACTAAATGTGGCGATATACAAATTGAGGGCTGCGCTTGTCCAGAAGGGCATTTTCTACGAGACGGCAAATGCTCATCTGAACGTCATTGCATTAATTGTGACAATGAACATTTTGGTGGTGATTTTTGGATTGAAGATAAATGTACCGATTGCAATTGCAGTTACGATGGAAAATTAATTTGTATTACGAGAAAATGCCCCATAGTTGAAAAAATTTGTCAAGGGGAGTTTGATGTAATGGAGGTCAACAAATCACACGAATGTTGCCCAACATTGCTTTGCGGTAATTTTTTATATCCATAAACTGTATATTTTAAACCAGAAGATGGAAATATTTGAGCTTGAATTATGCCTTAAGTGTTTACGAAAATTCAGAGGTGAAATCAAATAGACAATCCCAAAGAGCAAACTTCCGAGCTAGATTCTTAAATAAACGTACAGAGTACCAAGTTTTTGCACCACTTTTAAGTAACTTTCACAAAAATTAAAAATATCAATAATAACCTTGCGCCAAGGTTTCATCAAAACACTATCTATTAAATAGAAAACATTATTCAACAATTCAGAACAATGTTTCAAACCAGTTATTTTTTCACGTCACTAACTATCCTTAATCCTTCAAACCGAACAAGTGAATTTAATGATCATTATAGTAATATATTATATCTTATCAATTAACGAGAAATTTCATCGTAAGGTAAGAATAAGCAACATGATTTTCTCAGCGTTTGAATAACTGAACTCATAGTATTTTATATGTATTTTTAAATTAATTTAAACGTTTCACCGATTTTTAGCATTTTCTGTATGAATTTCGTCGCTTTCGGATCCAAACTGAATTTCAAGAGATATTTTTCGAGAAAGAGTAGAACCGGTTAACTTTTGGAAATATGTCTTAAGAGCCATAAGTGTTTCATTATATTTTGTTTATTGGACTATTCATTGAGGTTGTTTTATATACAATTGAACTTTGAAAAACAGTCTGAAATTGGTTATTTTTTCAAACTTGAATCACTTTCAAAGGAATGAAGCTGAGAAAATGCTTTTAAATCAAAATCGTTGACAAACGTACAATGTATTTTGTGTATTTATACCTAAGTAATAGAACCTTCTAGAATGTATATTTGATAACAGAAATATTGTTGTAAATATTGTGACTATTCATTGAATCCAGGGAAAAATCAATTTTTCTTCTTTATGTGTACGTTTCATATTGCTTCTAACACATTTTACTTTTAATTTGGCTGATTGATGCTCATACCTTACTTGTTAATATAATACCACGTTCTCAGTTCAGTTTATTATTATAGCTTCAGTTATTGTTGCAGTATAAGTGAAAGCCCATTGATTGCTTTAACAATCCCCATCACATACATTGATAGCATTTTCATGAATAAACTATTCAGACTGAACTATACACTTTATTTAGGATCAATAAAATACTTTGCTAATTTCTAATTCAATACGGTCCACCAGTGAAACGGGAAGGTTTCAAAATTGAAATATTTTCTAAAAATTAATTCTTTAATAATTTGTGCATCATAACACAATACAAAGCTACTTTTTTTAAAAAACATTACGTTCGCAAAATGACATCCAACGTAATTAATGTACTTTTGAAGTACAATTTGAAAAACCCATAAAAATTTGAAGCGTCCCTTATCGATTAGTAAGTTTTCACCCTTGACAAGTGCAAAGTAGGGAGGAACGCGAATAGCCCGCGATCATATGGTCGGGACTGGAACCGTGCATATTGATTAGTAGGATATGTTTTTGCTTTGTACAAATTTTTCGTGGCCATGGTTGGTTGGTTGGTGGTAGTGGCAGCCCTCTTTATCAAAAAAAAGATGGCTGACTTAGACCAAGGTAGGCCCATTGTGATACCAAAAAAAGATGAGGGCGGCACTAGAACCTGTGAGATAACGAGAACTATTTCGATTCTCTTATGAAGCTGGCTTTGCAGCCGATATTTAAATCAGCTACATCCGTGAGGCTGTCCAGGAAGGGTGAGCCTAAAGTTTTCATGCGCTTCCTGGACATTGCCGGGCGTTCACACAGAAAATGTTGGATTGTCTCTTCCTCTTCTTCCGATCTGCAACTCCGCCAGAAATTGTTTAAGGGAATGCCTAACCTTTGTGCGTGTCTGCCAATTAGACAGTTTCCCATCAGAATGGACACAATAGAGTTCAAGGTTTCACGACTCGTGTTCAGGAGCTGCTTGGTGCGTCTGGAACTCAGTGCACGCTAAGTTTGTCTGGTTGTCCTGTAGGTTTCCTCCAACAACCAGGCTTTATTTGCAGCCTTAATGTAATGCTACTTAAATCCTAGCTTTATGGTAGCAAGAGGTTGGCTGACTTGGGGTGTGAGTACATCCTCCTGGAATACAGTGTCAGCTCTCGCTAAGACATCCGCTTCGCAATTTTCCGGTATATCACTATGTCGCGGTACCTGATGTAGAGTCACTTCACAGTGAAGTGACATCATGTTCAGCTGTGTACGGCATTCCATTACCATCAAGGATGAGGTGTATACGTTGGATAGTGCTTGGATAGGAGCTTGACTGTCAGAGAAAATATTCAGGTTTCTTATGGAAATTTTCTGGTTTCTCAGCTAGTCTGCTGCCTTGTAAATCACAATGACCTCTGCCTGAAAAACACTGCAGTTGACTGGTAGCCAGAAGGAAAGTTTCAGGCCTAGTTGTTCTGAGAAAACGCTACGACCAACTTTTCCATCCATTTTGGAGCCATCAGTGTAGATGTCGAGCGATTCCTGCATTCTACCTCTTTCTATTGCCCAGTCATCCCTGCGAAGGATGACTAACTTGGAACTATGATGAGAGCAGGGAATCGGGGGCGCAAGGTCTACTTATCCTGGCGTTGGTCCATCCCTCCGAAGTACGGTGTAGGGGCTAACATTGCCCTCTTGCCAGAGATGTAGTGCTTTTAATCGAATCGCAGAGCACTTGGCCTGCTGTCTCGTAAAGAGCTCCGTCGGGAACCAATTTAATAGCATAAACAGTGCCTTAGTCGGGGTAGTGCGTTTGGCTCCGGTGATTGCAATAGCTGCAATCTTCCTGACCCTGTTTATCAGGTTTGCATTGGATGTTTTTGCAAAATCTGGCCACCAAACAACTGCGCCGTATAGAATGTTATGTGATTCAGTGCCCAGCACTACAATGGAACAACAGTTTTACCCACGAGTGGTGAACTTGTCCTCAAAAAATCTTGATGCAGCAGAAAAATCGCTTTTAGAGAAAGGATTTAAATTTGCACCGACTCCGACACCAACAACATTAAAGAAGGATCTTGAATTTCTTGCCATTGATGTGGAAGCTGCAATATATCATGGTCCAACCGAAGTGAAAGCAGTGTGTGCCGATATAATAAAGAGCAGCCACCAGAGAACTCGGCGACGATATAATGTCGACAATGGTAAGGTTTTGAATAAATTAAAGAAAAAAGCCTTAGAAGATAATATTATCATATGTAAAGCTGATAAAGGTAATTCAATAGTCTTAATTGATAAAAACGATTATGAAAGTAAAATTGTAGACTTTATAGATGAAACTAAACCTATTGCATTGAAAAAGACCCCACAAGTAAATTTCAAATAGGGGTTAGAAATTTTGTTAAAAATTGTAAATTCATTTTGGACCCTAAGTCAAGTTTTAAATATATTACAATGAACCCTTCTGCTCCAGTTCTCTATGGCCTACCGAAAATTCACAAAGCAAATATTCCTATTAGACCTGTAGTTTCCTTTTGTTATGCACCTACTTATAAAATTTGCCAACTTTTCAACAAAACCCTTATAGATGAAACAGGATTTGTGTCAGAATTCTCTATTAAAAATTCCCAAGAACTGACCCAAAAACTTCAAAACTTCCAAATTCCTGAAAATTCTAGCTTAGTTTCTTTCGACATAGTAAATTTATTTTCCTCCATTCCCATTAAAGAACTTGACCTAGTAGTAAAAGACCTTATCTTTGGGAAAATTAAACCTAAGGGAAAAGCAGATGAACTACTCAATCTGTACAAAATTTGTAAGGATCAGAACTATTTTAGATATGAGGGTCAATACTTCTCGTTTGAAGACGGTTTACCAATGGGATCACCACTTTCTCCACTTCTAGCAGATATATACATGAATTTTTTAGAGAAAATTATTTTGAGTTCAGTTATTCCCCATTCTAAAAATATACTCTTCTGGTATAGATATGTCGATGACATAATTTGCTTATGGGATAGTACAGATCGTCAATTAAATAAATTTTTAACTTTTTTAAATAGCCTCAATAATAGCATCAAATTTACTATGGAAAAAGAAATAGACCGCACTATTAACCATTTAGATCTTACCATTACTCGTAAAAAATCAAAATTAGAATATAATATTTACAGGAAAAATACTTATTCAGATGTGCTCATTCCTTATAACTCGTTCCATCCATTAAATATTAAGCTAGCTTCTTTTCATTCCATGATAAATCGCGCTCTAAATATTCCACTTTCCAAAGAAAATTTGGAGAAGGAACTTTATACCATTGAAAATATAGCTAAAAATAATGGATACCCCAAGCAACTCATTTTAGGACTTATAAACAAAAAACGTAAATTGAAAATTATAAAAGAAATATATCCAGTTCAGAAAGATGGTAATGTTCAATCATGGAGAAAGTTAAATTACGTAGGCCCCATCAATAGTAAATTGTCCAAATATTTAAAATACAATACTGAATTATCCTTTATTCATTCGACTAGAATTAATTTAAAAAAATTACTATTTAACAATAAAAGCAAAAATGATCCCCTTTCTCATTCAGGAGTGTATCGTGCATCCTGTGATAATTGCGATGCAGCTTATATAGGACAAACAGGTAGGAGCTTTAAAATTAGATACAATGAGCACATCAAAGCAACTAGAGAGGTAAATCCAAATTCTGGGATAGCCCAACATATTTTAGATACAGGTCATAATTTTACCATTAACAATATTAGCATCCTACATAAAATAAACAAAGGGAAAAAGCTAGACTACCTGGAATGCCTTGAGATTAGGCGGGCCATGAAGAGAAAGGAAAACCTACTTAATGATATGACCCTTCCCTTCCAATCACCACTCCTTCAACCATTAATTACTTAAGAACAAAACCAAGAAATATTATACATTGTATGTAACCTGAAGATGATCTAAGGATCGAAACGCGTCGTGCTAATAATAAAGTTTGTGAGTCAAAAAAACCAAGTGTTTCATTTAATAAAAAAAAAAGATTTTATTCTATAATGGCTCATCAAGAGAACACGCAACTTTCTATAACTGATACTAAATACTTAACTTCATGAGACGGTATGAGGCTTATCTCATAGAGTTTGGGTGGGAGAATTCTTGGAATTTTGTGCCTTTTTGTGAACAGCACAACTTCCTAATACAAGTCGTGACTTTTTCTTTTACCAAATTGTATTTTCTTTTCAAATCTATATTTCGGCTACTACTTGCAGCCTACTACTTTGAAAAGAAAATAAAATTTGGTAAAAGAAAAAGTCACGACTTGTATTATTAAACCAATTTACCAAAAGACTCGAACAGACAACCAGCACAACTTCCGTTTTCTGTGGATTAATCTTCAGACCGCACTCTTTACCCCACTTCGTAAGAATACTCAGGGAAAAGTTTAGTCTTTCAGATAGGGTGTTTACGAATTTGCCCGATATTTCTATTGCAACATCATCTGCATAGGCTAAGACTTTGCAGCCAGTCGTTACTATTGTTGACAGGAGTTTGTCCACCACTAAGTTCCATATAAGGGGTGATAGCACCTTGCGGGGTGCCTCTACACGTCTTCTTTCTTAGGATACTGTCTCCTAGTGTGGAGTTTATGCTCCTGCTTCTTAGCAGTTGTACGATAAACATAATCAGGTTATCATCCATATTGTTTTCCTCGAGTGCCTTCTCAATAGCCTTGTGGCTGACGTTGTTGAATGTATCTTCGATGTCTAGAAAAACCGCCTCCGTGTATTCTTTAACGGTTAGCGATTTTTCAATATAGCTGGTGAGCAAATGACGAGCTGTTTCAATCGATCTCCCTTTTGTATATGCGTGCTGCGCATTTCGTGGCCATAATCAAGTATCCTTTTAAAACATATCTAAAATTATTTACGACTTAAACAGGGTTAAGATTAGTATATCAAGAACTTTATGTATCGTTTCCTTTGAACTATAAGTCACACCTTTAAGAATGCAGTGTGGAGGCTATAGACCCAAACGTGACGAAAATTATGCAAAAAATTATTGGTTTTTGACGGATTGACTGCCATGTGCACCCAAATGGGTGTGCATGTACCTCCTCTGAGTATCGGAGTAAAATTTTGGCTACCAGCTATGATTCCAGAACTTTAATTTAATTTCATATTGGCTTCAAAAATTTCGAAACCCTCCTTCGATCTTTACTCGCTCTTTACATGGCTCCAACATAAATATTAAAAACTTTCTACTCGACATTAAATTTAAAATAGTGTATTCCAACAGGGCACATCAACAACAAAAGATAATAGGAAAAATGCATTCGAACCAAAGTAATAAAAAGGAACTAAATATCAGCAACCACAGACTGAACAACCCCAACCCGGCTGGTCACCGTGGGGTTGCCAGACCACCACCCCCTGGAAATAACAAAATATACATTGCTACGTTAAACGTCAGAACGCTAATGACAGACACCAGATTAGAAGATTTGGAAGAAGCCATAAGATTTATAAAATGGGATATCATTGGACTTTGTGAAGTAAGACGAATAGGAGAAGAAATTCGGGAATACAATGAAAATATTTTTTACTACTATGGTGAAAAGAAATGAATATATGGAATAGGATTCTTAATAAAAAAATACTTGAGAGATAAAATAATTAGTTTTCAAGGATTAACAGACAGAATCGCAGTCATAAATATACAATTACCTACATTCAAAAAACCATTGTCAATTATTCAGGTCCATGCACCTACAAGTGAGGATACGAGTGCCAAGGTTGGAGGTAAAGCAAATGAAGATGAATTTATCTTGGGAGATTACAGCAGTGGAGTAAGAAACGAGAATGGACAAAGACTCGTCGAATTTTCTTTTGCAAACAATCTAAAAATAATAAATAGCCTCTTCAAAAAATCTAAGAATAGAAAGTGGACATGGCTTTCTCCTAATGGTAACGAAAGAAATGAAATTGATTTTATTTTATCAAGAGAAAACCGACTTCTTAGCGACGTGGATTTATTAAATAAACTAAATTTTAACACAGATCATAGAATGGTCAGTATGTATGTATGAAAATAGCAAATCTAGAAGAAACATTAGTTTGTCAGCTAAAAATAGGATAATAACAACGCCTATACCACAAAGTAACTTACATGAATTAGGAAACACTTAAGAACAAATGGAGAGACACGAAACACTTCACGAAAAGTATAATTTTTTGGAGAAAACACTGAATAATATGAATAATATGCGTATTAAAAATGAAAAGAAAAGTAAATTAGGAGAAGAAACGAAACAATTATTGAACGAAAGGAAAATAATGCTAGAAAAATGAAAAGATAATCGACAAAATATAACACACATAAGCAAACAAATTCAAACATCAATACGAAACCACAGAAAGATAGAGAGACTGAATGTATTAAGCCAACAAATAGAGAAAACTGGTGGAGTCAAAAGGGGGTTAGAACAACTAAAAGAATACACACAATGGATACCTAACATGAAAATCAAGAGTACAAAGAAAAACGACACAGTCACAACAAAACGATTATCGATAGCTAAAGTAGCCACAGAATTCTACGAAAGTCTATACACAGAGGCAGACAAAATAATAGTGGCAGAATTAGAAAAGGATACTCATGAATAGGGATGGTATGCTCTTTCACAGTCTGCGATTTTTTCACTGTGATTAAAAAATAGCAGTCGCATGGTGCGATTTGAAATCAAAAAGAGCTGCGATATGAAAGAGCAGTCAACTTCAGTCACAGGAAGGCATGATGCCAGCCAACCTTATGCTTGACTGTGACTGCTCTTAATTTTTCACAGTCGCTGCTCGTTCGTGTTTGCTGCTCATTGCTACTGCTTTGTCGTCTGCTCTGTATTTAGAAGAACTTGGAGGAAATTTAATAATACAAAACTGAAAGAGTGTGGTTTTTCGAGTGTGCTCATCGCGTTGCTTCTGTTTGCTAGATTTGAATATGACTGCGTGATTTTAAAGAGCGAGCGAGATCTAAAGAGCAAAAGCATAAATGAAAAATCTTCTGTGAATTGGGCTAGATCAATATGTTATTGCTTTTCCTAATAATTCGGTTCATTGTGTTTTTGAATCGAGAGTGTCTTATTTGAGTATTTCAGGTGGACTTTAATTAGCAAAGTTATACATAAGACAGTCAATTTTAAAAGCTCTAAAGTAAGCATTTACGTTAATTTTTGTAGAATAAGTACTAAGAAAACACTTTAAAATTATAACTTGCATTATATGGTTATCAAATTTGCAGGCATTGTTGAATTTAGTCTTGAAAACTAATCTATATAATTAAACGGCTAACATGAATCTTGTGGTACCATTTTAGCCGTTGTTTCTGGACCGATTTTCATAAAAAATACATCAATGGAAAGAGAATATCCTGTAGAAGTGCAGAATTGTATTTTTTGTGAAAATCTGTTTGGAAAATATAGAGAAAAAAAGGAAAATAGATTTTCTTACTAATACATACACAACGTTGAACGTTCACACAGCGATGAATACGAATGGTATACTAACCTTCAGTATCAAAATAGAAACTGTAAAGGTGTATGGTTTGTGTAGTGCATACGATAGTGTTTTGCCCTTGCACGCGGGAGTCCCGGGTTCGTATCTAGGACTGGTCCACGTGTTTTAGTTTCATTTTTGGAAGCTATTAAATCATCAAATTTCACTACATTTAGCAATATTTGCATTCTCATTTTACGCCGTTCATGTTGTATTGTATTTAGCCGTTCACTGGTTCGGTGTTGTGTTATAGCTTGCTCTCTGGGGACCATTCGTGTGTATTGTATTTAGCGTCGCCGCGGTAAACATGAATTGATTTTCGTAAAAAATACATCAATGGAAAGAGAATGTCCTGTAGATGTGCTGAATTGTATTTTTTGTGAAAATCTGTTCGGAAAATATAGAAAAAAAATTGAAAATAAATTTTCTTACCAATCATACACATCGTTGAACGTTCACACAGCGATAAATACCAATGGTATATAAGCCTTCACTACCAAGATAAAAACCCTGATCTTCTATAGGATGTTTAGCGCATGAAGTGGCAATTTTCCCTTGCACGTTGGAGTCACAGGTTCATATCTAGGACTGTTGCAAGTGTTTTAGTTTCTTTTTTGGAAGCTAATCATCAAATTTCACCACATTTAGAAATATTCTCATTCACACTTTATACCGTTCATGTGGATTGTGCGTTCACTGGTTCGGTGTTGTTTGATTGCTTTCTTTCTGAGGATCATTCGTGTGTATAGCGTCGCCGTTCATTAAGCAAATGTATACGTACATTTCATCAATATTTGGTCATATTTTTTTAGTTTGTTATGCTGAAGGTCGTCTACCATTCCACAAAAAAGCGTTTTCAGTTGAAGAAAACTTTCAAGATTTAAAAACGATGTTTGATTTTCCTAACATTATTTACAACAACCGGTTTGGTAGATCTCAACAATGTGAAAATCGAATGATGACATGCGCAAAACGCTTAGCATTGTTATACGTTCGAGACGCATTGAAGCGCCAATAACTGAATAATGATTTTTAAACACTATTGAAATTCATAAACATTATTTAATCACAATAGAAAAACAAATTTCGCTTGCCGTTTTATTATATTGATTGATGATTTAAGTTAAATTCAAAAACCATTTCGTCTGGCACACTCAGACTTCTTCATAACATTCTCGGATATGCACAGGGACTTGAAACGCATGTTAAAAAATACAACATCTAAGTGGTACCAAAGAGCGGAATTCAACCAAAAATTAGCATATCGACGGAATAAGACAAACTGGAAGGAGGAGAAAAAAGTGGGATATACCAGGTTACATAAGGGAAACTATAGAGATAGAGTAGATAGAGTAGAGTACCTGTAGGGATTAGAATGAATATTAACTTAGAAAATGGAGCAATTAAGCTGATTAAATTTTGCGATGAAAATGTAAAACGTTTGGGATTGAAATAGAAACACAGAACTTAGGGAATTAGTTATACACTGAAGAAGTCTGGGAGTGCCAGAAGAAATGTACATCTGGTTTAATAGTTTAAATACACGTTTTTGAAGAAATTCTGGAAAAAGGTTTTTGAATTTAACTTAAGTTTGTAAAAGCGTGAAAATAAGGGTTCTAACTGAGATTGATGATTATTCGATCGAATTTCTAGAGTCAGTTATAATAAAATCATCATTGCACTCGAATTTCGAGTGCTGGATTCTGCTAGTATGCATTATTTTATTCAATATTCATAGTCGTTTTTGTGTTTGAGTTAAAAATACTGACGAAACAAGCTAGAATTTAGCTAAAACAAATTTAATATAAACTATTTACTCCATATGAGTTTTGAAATTTATATTAAAATTGAAACCATTAGATAATGATAATAATTATTATCAACATAATAAACGCCATTGCATTCACACAATGCTTTTGACTGAATAAAACATATGCATTGTGCAAAAAAAAACACAGGTTGCAAGAGAAGTTGATTCATTTATTGTTGCCTCACAAATTATCCTAAAATGAATACTAAAATTTATTAGCTTGTTGCGGTTAATCGGAAACCAAAAACACTATTTATAATATCATATATTTCCTGGAATATATGTTTTAAATTAATACGTTTTTCTAAAACTATGTCTATTTTCTTATTTAATTCTTATAGTAAACAACGAAATCAGCAAAATAAAATCTATTGCTTTGAGTGCCCATTTTTAAGTTTATACAAACTTTGCAATTTTCCAACAACATGAGCCTTAAATTGAAAAAAATTAGTCCAATTTGGAACTTTTTCACCTTGCTTGATGACTGTTTTGCTAAATGTGCGATTTGCAAGGCAAAACTGTCTTACAAGACATCAATTACAAATTTGAAACGACATATGTCTATAAAGCACCCAACAATTAAAATACCAGATGGTAGATTCACACTTAAAGGTGTTTCGAGAAATGCCTCCGTGAGTATTTTGAGCACAAAATTTTTTTGTGCTTGCCTTGCCGTTCATTTTAAATTTTTGTATTTTTATGTCATATATTTTAGAATGAAACTATTCAAAATAAAAATATGACGCCAACACTTGATGAGCCGCAACCTTGTTCGAGCGCTCATACTCACATCGATGCAATCAGTCGAAAAAATAATTCTTCGAAGCGACCTGCGGTAGTCCTAGGCACTTTGCACAGCTTTGTACCAAAAAAGTTAACTTCCACAGCAAAGCAGAAGATCGACGAGGATTTAATATACCTATTTACTGTCGACTTTCAACCATTCAGTATTGTGGAGGATTATGGGTTCAGGCGATTGATCAAATCGTTAAATCCTTCCTAGACATTACCAAATCGACGTCATATTTCTGACACTATGCTACCTGCGATGTACGAGAAACTTTTGACGGAAGTTAAACTTCTATCAAAAATCATCACAAGGTGCAGTTTAACTACGGATTGTTGGACTTCTACCATCAATGAAAGCTTCATAGGAGTTACGGTTCATTTTGTTGATGCTGAATTTAATTTTAAATCGATTTTGTTAGGCTGCGTGAGTTGTAACGAAAGCCATACTGCATTAAATTTGTCACGAAAAATTAAGCATATGACCGATGAATGGGGTTTGTCCAACAAAGTTTGCCTTGCAGTGTCTGATAATGCTGGAAACATTAAATCAGCGATTAGCAACTATTTACGCTGGAAGCATTTCGGATGTTTGGCTCAAAGCATAAATTTGATTACGCAGGACGCCCTGAAGTTTCTTACATCTTTGCTTGAAAAAGTTCGTAAAATAGTGGTCCATTTCAAGAGAAGTTCAATCGCAGCTAACAAATTTTCGCAGTATCAGCGGAATGCAGGTAAAGAACCGAAAAAGCTTGTTTTAGATGTGGCGACTAAGTGGAACTCAACATATTATATGCTTGAACGAATTTTGGAACTGCAAGAGGCAGTTAAAACCACTATCGCACTTCTAGATAAGGATCTCCCAATTTTGTCAATAGATGAATGGACAATAGCAGCACAGGTGACAAAAGTCTTGAAACCATTCGAAGCTATTACGAAAATTGCTAGTGGGGAAAAATATGTGACAGCTTCTCTCGTCGTTGTGCTCATCTATGGCTTGGAAAACGTAGTTGATCAGCTTCAAAGGGGAGATTATCATCCCATTGTAACATCATTAGTTTCTACATTGAAATCTGGGCTTACTTCAAAATTTGAAAATCTTCAAGCTGACAGTACTCTATATGTCGCGACATTTTTGGATCCACGATTCAAAAACATTGCATACAAAGAAGAATCGACTGCCAATCGGATTAAAAAAATTGTTATTGATGATGTTGCTACTAGGATAAATAAGAGTGTTGATGGACAGAGTCAAAATGGAACCACTAGCTCAGAGCAAGAAAACGAGATTGTAGCAGACAATTTAAATGATGAATTGTCACTATGGAGTACTTACGACAAGGTAGTATCGGAAGTGAAGCCGATTGGAACGGCAAACTCAAGAGCGATTTTGGAAGTACAAAGGTACCTAGAAGAAAATCTCCTTTCGAGAAACGAAGAACCACTGTTATGGTGGCGGGAAAATAAACATAACTACCCTTATCTAAGTCAAATAGCCAGGGAACATTTATGTTCAATAGCTACTTCCGTGCCTTGCGAGCGCCTCTTTTCAAAGGCGGGCTATGTTCTCAATGAACGTAGAACGAGGCTTCAGGTTCAAAAAGTAGAGCAAATTTTGTTTGTCAATCAAAATTGGCGCCTTTTTGAAGACAGGACTGCTTAAAAGATTTTTCTGTTTGTTCTGTATATGAATTCGTACTTTAGTTCCAAAAAAATCTTCTCTTATTTTTGTATGTACATATATGTAAATAAATTGAATTAATATTTTAAACTAAGTAATTTTTCTTAAGAATTCTTTGTTATTTTGCCTGTCGATGTGTGTAAATATATTAAACTAAGTTAATTGCTTACATTAAAATTGCATTTTTCACAAAAAATTCAAATAAATTTCTGAACACTACTTCGAACAGCTGTTTATTTTTGTCTTGGATATAAGAGCATATTCAAATCACTGCGATTGTAGAGCTGCTCTTTATCACAGTTATTGAAAAAGAGCAATCGCGATCCACCACTGTGATTAAAAAGTAGCAGAGTCTGCCATCTCTACTCATGAAGAAGAAATACCATGCATTTTAGAAACAGAAGTAATAAGAGCTATAAAAACGCAGAAAACCGGAAAAGCACCTGGAGACGACAAAAATTCGAATGAGATACTGAAAGATACCATAACCGTAATATGCAAACCTGTGACAAATTTATTTAATGAAATACTAAAGGCTGAACAAATACCAACTCAGTGGACAAAGTCCACTATAATTCTGCTACATAAAAAGGGAGACAAAAATAATATTAAGAACTTAAGACCTATAAGTCTAATGTCTAATGTTTACAAAGTGTTCTCAAAAATAATACTCGGCCGAATAAATGAAAACCTAGAAGAAAACCAGCCAAGAGAACAAGCAGGATTTTGCCTGGATTATTCTACCATAGACCATATCCATGTGGTCAAAATGATCATAGGAAAACTTAACGAATACGGCCAACACTATTACATGGCATTTGTCGACTACAACAAAGCCTTCGACTCTCTGAAACACAATTATATCTGGAAAACACTAAAAAACCAAGGAAGTAAATATACCAATATTATAAAAGGAGTTTATAGCAACTCCACAGCAAAGGTCCAACTCGAAAAGCAAGGAGAAAAGTTTAAAATCCAGAGAGGCGTCAAGCAGGGAGATCCAATTTCCCCAAAACTTTTCACAGCAGTGTTAGAAAATATCTTCCGCAACATATGCTGGCAAGATTTTGGAGTAAATATAAATGGATCAAACTTAAACTACCTACAATTCGCTGACGACATCGTGATTTTCGCATAGAAACCAGGCATACTACAAATTATGTTACAGCAGCTAGATTAGGAAAACAGAAAAGCAGAACTATCGACGAATCCAACTAAGACAAAAGTAATGACCAATGCAACTAAGGAGAACATAGAAAAAGAACAGGAGTTAATCGAATATGTTGATGAATACGTTTATTTAGGACAACTTATATCAATAAAAAACCAATATTCTAAACCAATGGAGAGAAGAATAAGTCGCACTTGGAAACGATACTGGTCTTTAAAAGAAATTGTTAAGAATGATACAGTATCAATGTCAATTAAAAGCAAGCTGTACAACACATGTATACTCCCATGTCTAACTTACGGGTGTCAAACTTGGCCGGCTACGAACAAAAACAACCAGAAACTGAAAGTCTGCCAACGCAGTATGGAACGTAGCATGCTAAACGTAAAGTTGAAGGATAGGTGGAAAATTTCAAAAATAAGAAAAAGAACAAAAGTAAACGACATTCTACAAAAAATCAAAAAAATCAAATGGAACTAGACTGGGCAGATCATGAGAACAAATAAGGAAAAATTGACGAAAGATGGAATGGAATGATACCCTAGTAATGGGAAAAGACAAAAAGGGCGACAAATTAAAAGATGGGAAGATGACCTAATAAAAGGATGGAGAAGGATAGTTCGTGAAAGAGATGTGTGGAGGAAACAAGGGGAGGCCTATGTCAAAAGATAACCTGATCAATGAACTGGTAGCTGAAGAATACCAATGTACCTATTTTACCCTTAAAGACTATTTAAATGTAAAAACTCATAGTATCCTAAATATTTTAAAACAGTACTGTATTTTGTCAGCGAATAAAGGCTGTTAATAAATATTAAATAATAATAATAAATACCAACAATAGCTTAATTTTGAATTCTCGTTTCAACTCATTTATGTAGACAGGAACATCTTGTTGAGTTTCCATAAAATATGCTAGGCCTGTTAAAATCCTTGAAACCAAAGTGAACATGTTTTTCTCAACAAACCTGCATGCAAGATGAATCTTTTTCTTACAAATTCTAGAATCACCTTAAATGTATACAACAAAATATGAAATGAATACAAACTATTCATGTATTTGATTACTTTCAGTACCTCGTCAAAGCCAAACGACGTCAAACATTTGCCCCAAATCAATTTTTCCAAACTGTGGACCCGATCAAGTAAGGAAGTTCAAAACAGGGCCTGATAATTGTACTCACTATTTTTGCGGTAAGTCAAGTAACGAAGCTTTCATTAAGAGTCAAATAAATGTGGATAGGAAACTTCACGTTTCATAAAATGATAAATATGCAGCTGATAGCGTCGATTAATAGTTTTAAGAAAAAAATATGAGAAATTCTTTTTAAATATTTCTCATATAGGTAAGATTTTCAATTTACTTAAGCGACAAATCATTTATTTAACTAAGGTTAGGCTTATTTTTTGGACCTCGAACCGATAATAACATAATACTTCTTTTCTCACATTTTGAAGTGAGAAAATACATTATTCAACAGTTAAAATAATATGAATCTCGATCTTAGTTGAATATATTGGTTACAGAAGTCGGTGTTTAACAATTTTTTTTATTTGCAATGGTTACGTTAACACAATATATCATCCATATATATAAAGAAAGAATAAAACAACAGGAAGACGTCTTAGTTTCTTAATTAAAATGTAATTTAAGAACAACAAAGTTTCATGTATAATAAAGCCGACTATACAAAATCAAGTAACATTCTGAGCTTATTCTAAACCAAAACTAAATTTAATTCGGTAGTAAGTTTAAACTCATCACAAACTTTAAGATGTAGAGATTTTTTAGTTCTAGTTTTAGAAACAGGAAAAAATCGAAAGAAGTTTTTTAAATTTGCCACTGAAAGGTCAGGATTCAGGTCCTGTTGTGATAACGTGGAACATTTTCTCTAGTCCATTTTTAGGAGAACCTTCCTATTTCGGAACATTCTGTGCAGTTTAACTCAAAGTTTGACCAAAATATATGTTCAGTAATACTATTGATAAACTTACCTTTATTATGACAGTAAGCATAATTCTGATGGTAAGTTATCTTCATCATGATGGTCCAAAATGATGATCCTGGATTTAGCTTTATTTGATGTGTGGTTTTGAGCGTTTTTGGTATTTTCGTTTAGCAAAAAAACTTTCTATTTTTCTATTGCACTCTTTTGCAGTTCTTGGTTGATTGCGGAGCTGGTATCTCCTACTGTTGTATACTAGTTCTGCTGTATTGATCCTATTGTTTTGTTTTGTTTTTCTGTTCTTCGGAGGTTGTCAGCTATTGGCTTGTGGCTTTCGGGTTTTGGCTTTCGACTTTTTTAGGATTGTTTTCACCTCTTCGAGATGCCTTTGTTTTCTTTTTATGAATTTGATTGTCTCTTTTTCGTCTTAATCACTATTTTTTTCTTTCTGCCTTCAGTATGTGGAAAGTTCTTGCAATCGCCTCGAAATTCGCAATTGACACAGATTTTGCGCCCATCCACCCAATTGGGTGAGGAGACCTGGGAGAAGTGAAGAATGTTGAACGTGTGTCCAAAGTGTGACCCGTAATTGTATTACATTTATGGTAAAAATGACATTATTTTTTGTTTAAATTTTTGAAATATTTTTAAAATGTTTTATTTGTTTTTATTGTTTTTCAATACCTACAAATTTTTTTAAATATTTTTTTTTTATTATTTTCGACTTCCAAAGAAGTCTAAAAATCACCTACCAGATCAGTGTTACGATTTCATATGATCTCTGGAAATAAGCAAAGTAACCACTTTTTAACTTTTTATGGGGCCGCCTCGAACTTTTTCTGCCATAGTAGTAGAGGAACCCCCCTCTTTCGTTCCCCCTTACTGCCACCCCTTTTGAGGTGGAGGCCATAATCTTAACCTTTACCCGTAAAGTCGCGCCAGCACGGCTACATCTCATCTTCGTTGCAAACTCTTCCACCTACGCACGACGTACGGGCTTCCGGTTATACTCGACATTGTGGGCTAGTGCCTCGTTGTTAGATTCGACAGTACTAGAGTCAAAATGAAGTCGCCACTGAGATTTGGCATACTTCGTGAGAAGGTGATACAACCACTGAAGATCTAAGACGTTTTCCTCTCACGTGTTTGCGCGTGAAGTGCAAAGTGTGCTTCGTTGAACAAAGTATAACGCTTATTTTTAGTGTAAAATAGGTGATGCTGTTCAAATTTATCGACAGATTGTAAGCAAAACTGAAGCAACAGTTCTTATTACCGATTAGAAAAAAATTATCTTATCACAAAAAAAGATGAAATTGTCAAAAACTTGGCGCAGGAGAAGGTATTTGCATCGCAATGATATGTCGATATTATTTATTATTTATTCAGAATCCTAAATAGAGCTTTATTGCGTCAACACAACCTACATTTCCTAATTACAGGCAGCAGATTCGAGGTGAACCACTTATTTGCTAGTGTTGCTGTAGCCGAACGAATTGCAATATGTGCCATTCAGAATCAACAAACTAATTCGTTCAACAAAATAATCTGAAGTAAACCTTGGATTACAATCACTATGAATTTTATATTAAAAAAACTTTCTCCAGTCTTTTGATCCGCTACAAAAAACTTTAGTACCGTCAAACTAGACAAATGCCGCTCGTTTACCTACAATGCGTTGCAGATTGTCTTTACCAATGGTATCAAGGGATGCACCGTGTTTAGATGCTGCTAGGCAAATACACACAACTCTTGATCGTTAGGTGAAGTTTACATTCCATGCATTGGCTGAGATGAGACAAAGAATCTGTGACAAGTTAAGGGTTTCGTCTCAGGTTAGCCCTCATAACAATCAATTTTCCGAAAAAGATGCCAACTGGAGAATGTAACAATCTGGAATGGAACTGTTCCAAATTTTTGTTTACACCTCGTCGTCATTGCTTTAAAAAGTTTAGCAAAGTTTCAAACTCCTCTACATCGTCGTTATAAAAAAACACAATCGTTCTCTCATTCACACAAATTTAAAGAAATGCCTACCCTTTATTGAATTCAAAGGCTTCTCCAGGATAAATAAAAAGTAAATCGACCAACTTCGGTCAACGATGACTCAGATCCACAATTGCTGGTAAATGTTTTCTTTCGCACACACCAAAAAAATAATTGCTGTTGTAAAGACCATCGTTGACCCGTCTCTTGTCATCTGGATTATATTTTGATGAGGAAAATACCTTATAAAAAGTTTTAACCTAGCTAGAATTGATCCAAGATCTCTCCAGTGCATTGCAAGAATGCTAGCACTAAGCTATCGTGTTTTGCCAACATCGTTCGAATCAAAGTAAACAGTGACATCGGTTTGGTCGACGTCAACCACAAATGGAAGAACAAGTCAATTCAAGCTGCCGAGCAGTTTAGTGCTTGTATACAACAGGCTGGTCGCAACAAACATGTGGTCAACCAGACCCAGAATTTGGTCTCATCTAGCCGGGCAGTCATTGTTAGCAGCAAATATCCTGTACGTGAAAGACACCTATCCGATTTCCTTTATAGTTCTTGAGCTCATATGACACCCGCCAAATTTTTCGCCAGACAGGTGCTTCTGCGAACGCGATTACGCAAGAAGACTTTCTGTTCAGGTGCAAACTCTTGTGCCCAAGTTATCAAAGTTGTGTTTCCTTGAAGTATTCATCTGTTAATTTTGCCCTTACCACAGAATATGCAAAATAATTATAAACATAAACGTTCCATGACACAATCGTTTATTTTCGCTGCAAATGATAGAAAAATCTCTTCGTAATCATAAGGGTTACGTCAATGGCGCCATTTCCATCATTGCCTTCAAAACTTCCGGCACCACCAGAACCAAGTAATTTACTAATAAATGTAAACTGATCTACACATTAATTATAATTTCGCAAAGTTCATTTACTTATTGCTTACAATCCATAAAACTATTTCGCAAAGCACATTTAATTGTTGCATGATTTCATTAAACCAAAACATTTCGTTCATTCCACTAGAACTATACTGATCAGTGGAGTACAATATCGATGTAGTTAATTGGTCACATGAAATGTTTACCTTGTAGCGTAAATTAAGAAAGAGAATTCCGGATTTTCTTTTTCTTTTCTTCCGAGTTTTTTCGTGGCGCAGTCAGTAATTTACCATATCTAAAAATATTGGTACGTCGGTAATAAAGAAAAGAGTAAACGGATTCTGTTTTATAAATAGTCATTGTGATCTTTCCGGCTGTGGTTGATAAAAAAACCAAATATTAATCTACCAATCCTTTTTGCGAAGAAAGTGAAATTTAACAAAAGATCCATTGCTACCTTGCTAAAAATTGTAAAAATAAAAGAAATAACAAAAAGTCTCTCCGTACTAAACAAAACGAAACTGTGATGAAGCAGTTGAAAAAACAAATCTAAGAAAGAGGATATGGATGATAAAATACCACCGTCAAAACGTGAAGATCTCGGCAAGCAACCTCCGTAAAGAAACAGCGGTAATCAGAAAGTAAGCAGGACACAATGAAAAAGAGATAATTTTACTAATGATTAAGAAGAATCCGGGCATGCAGGTTCACGTATTAAACCGATATGTATAGAATAAAATTCGATGACCAGCCTGCAAGCCATAGGGTCGCTGCGAGTTGGTCTCACTTGGAAAGAAATAAGGCGCATACTCCTAAGGAATTTTGACGTGAGAGAAAAGTATCACCGATTACACCACCAGCTGATCAATGTAAGGGATAATTAGAATGTAGGTAATATTATTACCAATCATAGAATATATTAGATAACAAAACAAAAAAATCCGAATTTGATAAAAACAGGCCGGGTGAATTTTTCCACGATGGTATTTCGCTGGCATAATATATGGTAGCAATATATAAAATCTTTGAATGAGTCCTCATTTCTTCTGGAAGAGACAGGATTTATCAAAATACATGACTCTTGTCATGGATATGGACGAAACATTATCAACCTACCTGTGAATAAACAAGGCCATTTAAACAACAGACAGTTTGAAATATCTTCAAACAATACAGACTATCCATTTAAGAGCAACAAGGGTTCTGGACAAATTGTCATGATGCAAATAACTAAGCTGATTACAAACAAAATATTTGAGTTTAAATTTTGGCCACTATTGAAAAAATAAAAGTGGAAATTCGGGACACTATTTACAATACAATTGTGGAAAGTCGCGTCGGTTGGTTGTAGTGCCAGCCGCCTTTATCCAAAGATGGCTCACTTAGGCCACTATAGGCCCATTGCGATACCACAAAAGATTGAGGCAACACTAGAACCTACAGGATGACGAGAACCATTTAGATACTCGTATGAAGTTGGGTATGCAGTGTAGTATAAACACACAACAATAACCGCTTCATCCCAGGCGCATGTCAACATTCATCTCGTACCTCAATCCATGTACGATACACTTAGCACGCCATCTAGGCATGCATAGAAACACCATCCAACTGGTATTGGTATGTAAGCTCATCCAATTTTAATTGAGTATCCAATTACAATTGTGAATGAAAAACTCTTTGTTTGCGAATAGCCAGACGCGGTCGAGTGGTTACTGACCTATTAACATCGCCGCCTGGTTATTGCCCTGTGCTGTGCACTGATACTAAATCAATTACTCATAGCCCATATTGATAAAATGGGTTGACACATGAGTATTATGAAATGGATAGAAGAATGTGGGAACCTAATCCCTTTGAATTGGATTGGTTGATTCAAGTTTTAGAGTAAGCATTTTTGTTATGTATTTAGCATTAAAATTTACATTGTATTTAGAGTAGGGATAAAATAAGTAAATAGAATATTGTATAAATTAAGAGAACTGATTAAAGAAAATTAAGTCTGTCTGGTAGACTCCAAGCCAATTGCTGTTTTATTTAGCAACTGCCTCCTTTCGGCATATTTAAACTTTGATCAGACTTTGCCTGATAAATTTGGCAAAAGGACAGACTTCAATTGGGTAAAAGTATGCCCTACATTGGCAAAAAGGTACACAGAAATATCGGCTGCTTGAGCATTGTCTCTACACCAAATATGTGGCAATCTTCGGAATGCCGGTAGGTAGTTTTCCCTTATTCAAAGAGATGTGAGTTTTCTCAATTTTCACTTAACATATATTTCACAGAAAGAAGACGCGCATCACTCTGGAACAATACAGAGCTAAGTATAACTTCCAGAAAAAGAAGAATGGCGATCTTGAAACACAACATGACGATCCTGCCAGTTCTGAAACTTACTATGGGATGTGTTTTAGAACACAACAGCAGCTAATATTTCGATCAGCTACTTCCGTGAAGCTGTCCAGGAAAGGTGAGCCTAAGTTTTGCATGCGTTTCCTGGATAGTGCTGGGCATTAACACAAAAAGTGTTGGATTTTCTCGTTCTCATCTTCCGATCTGCAGCTTCTGCAGAAATCGTTGAAAAGAAGACCCGAACTATCTGCGTGTCAGCCAATCAGACAGTGCCCCATCAGTACGGATACGATGGAACTCAAGGTTTCGCGGCTCGTGTTAAGAATCCGCTTGGTACGTTTGGAACACAGTGCGTGCCAAGTTTGCCTGGTTGTCCTACAAGTTTCTTCAAGTAGTATTGCCTGAAGCCTAGCTTTATGGAAGCTAGAGGTTGGCCGACTTGGGGTGTAAGTGTATACTCTTGGATCTCAATGCCAGTTTGTGCTAGGGCATCTGCCTTGCAATTTCCCGGTATATCACTGTGCCTCGGTACCCAGAAAATAATCACATTACAATGAAGCGATATCATGTTCAGTAGTGAGCGGCATTCCATTGCAATTTTGGATGGGGTATGCACGCTGTATAGTGATTGAATAGCAGCTTGACTGTCAGAGAAAATGTTTAATCGTGTTTTCTAAAACACATGCCACGTTGTGCTTTGGAAATGGCAGGATCGCCATGTTGTGATTCTAGATCGCCATTCTTCTTTCTATTGGATATATGGAAAAGGGGAACGAAAAGATTGAAAAACTCACGTCTCTTCGAAAAAGGGAAAGCCACCTACCGGCATTCCGAAGATTGCCAAATATTTGGCGCAGAGACAATGCTCAAGCTGCCGATATTTCTATGTACTTTTTTTCCAATGTAAGGCATACTTGTACCCAAGTAGAAGTCTGTTCTTTTGCCGAATTTATCAAGCAAAGTCTGATCAAAGTCTTCCTCTGCCGAAAGGAGGCAATTGCTTAATAAAATAGCAGTTTGCTTTGAGTCTATCAAACACACTTAATTTTCTTTATTCAGTTCTCTTAATTTATACAATATTCTATTTACTTATTCTATCCCTACTCTAGATACAATGTAAATTTTAGTTCTAAATACATAATAAAAATGCTTTCTTAAAAGCTTGAATCAACCAATCCAAATTACAGGGATTAGGTTCCCACATTCTTCTATCCATTTCATAATACTCATATGTTAACCCATTTTATGAATATGGGCTATGAGTAATTGATTTAGTATCAGTGCACCGCGCAGGGCAATAACCAGGTGGCGATATTAGTAGGTCAGTAAACACTCGACCGCGTCTGGCTATTTGTAAGCAAAGAGCTTTTCATTCATCTATTGTAATTGGATACTCAATTAGTGTTGAATGAGCTTACATGCGTACATGCCTAGATGGCGTGCTAAATGGATCGTACATGGGTTGAGGTACGAGATGAATGTTGACATGTTCCTGGCCTGAAGTGGATATTTTTGGGTGTATATACTACACCCTAACCCTTTCAGATGAGAATTTGTAAATCAAATTCGAGGCTAATTGGGGATTGTTTTGGTTGTTCCTTTGTATAAAAGTATGTAATTTACAATTGATGATTAAAGTAGGTTTATATTATTTTGATATGTACAAAAATTTGCTATATGTAATTTGGATAAAATAATTTTATGTTATAAATAGTTCTCTTATTTTGAATTTTTGTATAACTTAAGCCTATTGTTATGAATCCATTTATTTTAATTATCTATTTCTATTAGCGTATTTACGCTGTTTGTGTCTAACACTTTATAAGGACCTTTATATGGCTTTTGGCCTTTTTTCTTATTTCCAACTTTAGTTAGTACTAAGTCATTGATTTTTACATTCAAGGGATTTGCGTATGCTGCTTTTTTGTTTCTCGATATTTTAGTTTTTTCTATTAGACTTCTAGCTTTTGATATGAACGTTTTCAACCTTAGTTTCAATTGATTGGCATAGTTTTCAATGTCATAGATTCTGTCTGTATTCTCTAGATTGTCACTTGGTAAGTACGAGAGTTTTCCAAAAACTAGCTCATATTGTGTGTAGTTGTTATACACGTGAGGGGTCGTATTGTAAGAGAATGTGAAAAAAGGTATCCATTCGTCCCAGTTATTGTCGTCAACGAAAGCTAAGAGGTATTCGTTGAGGACACGGTGGTTCCGTTCTACTACACCTAATGTCTCGTGGTGATATGGAGTTGAAAAAATCTGTTTTATTTTTAAAATTTCGCAAATGTCCTTCATGAGTTTATTCGTAAACTCTGTTCCTAAATCGGTTTTTAAAATTTTAAACTGACCGTATTGAAGTATGAAATTATTTACAAGTGCCTTTGCTACGGTTTTGGCTTCCTTATTTTCTAAGGGTATTGCGGTAATATACTTAGTTTATTCGCACTGTATAGTTAATATATATCGATAGTTATTTGAAAATCTAAGTGGACCGACAATATCCGCGAATATTATCTCAAAACTAGTAGATGGTGTATCGGTTTTAATCATTCTTTCCTTCGTGTGCTTTGTTATTTTATTAAATTTGCATTTATCGCATTGATTTATAAAATGCTTTATCATTTTCCTCATGTCCCTCCAACAGTATCTTTCTCTCAATTTCAAATATATTTTTCGGATTCCTGTATGTCCTCCATGTGGCGATTTGTGGAATTCTTCAATAAGTTTTCGTTGTGTAGCGATATCAGTAATTCTTTTAGGGGGTCTATATATCATTATTTTTAATTGTATATTCATATCTCGTTGCAACGTATTATATATCTTCTTAAATTGCTCTTTGGGTACGTACCTAAATATCATATCTTCCATAAATAGAGCTAGTTCATTTATATTATTCTGCTGCGAGTAATTCAGTAACTTCTTCAAAACAGAAACTAGTTTCGTGTTTGAGTTATCGTTACAATTATCGCGAATTCTCACACTTAGTTTTTCGCTGGCGGAAACGGATTTCTCGTGAGTTTTATCGCTAAGGTGAATCATTAAATAATCTTTTTCTTTCGAGATTAAATTCCTCTTTTTATTCTCATTGTTGTTGCGCATCATATTAAATTTTAGTTTTAATGCCCCTGTAATATCAGATAGCGAGGTACAATCGAACGCATAGAGGTGATCAATCTCCCGTTTTCGTTTGTCGCTTTCGTTATCGATTTCTATATTTGTTTGTTTCTTTTGTTTAGTCGCCTTGCTTCTTGTTATCGCCATAAGTTTCTTACTGATACTTTCATCATTGGTTGGGGGTATCATTTATTTCAGAATTTCAGAGTCCAGTTGTATAGGACTCGAAATCAATTTTGCACATTTATTTACTGAATATATCTCTACCTAATATACCATAAGTTTCAATTGGAAAGTCCTCATCTACTATGTGGAAAGAATCTGTTATCATTTTGCCTTCGATGATGAATTGTATGCCCGTGAGTTTGTATTTATTTTCGGGCTTTAAATCGATATAAGTGCGAATTAAGCTTTTTCTGTAGCTAGAAAAATAGCTTCGCTCAATTTTGCAGGTCTCGCTGCAAATACTGTTTCCCATCTTTGGTCGTTTAGACCGTTCTTGAAGACTGTTAAAGCATACATGTCGTTTACGCTATGTATTGCTTGTTTTGCAACCTGTTGCGGGTTTGGACCTAGTTCTTGTATTTGCAAATGATTTAGTTCATTGACTAGGTTCAGTATTTTATCTTTGTAAATTGAAATTGGAAGTCGCTTTTGTGACAACGTCGAAAGTTGTGTATGAATTTGAGGGTTTGTTTTTGGATTTTTGTATGTACGTCTTAGTTCAGTCTCAAAAGTATCTAGATCTGTAATATTTGACGTGTTTAGTGAAGTTCTAACGTTTGGACCAAGCTTAACATGTGTAACAAAATTTAATAGTTCAGTTTTTCCTTCCGTCGTAAGTTTCTTGCCAATGAGTTGTATAATGATTAAAAACGTCTCGAGCTCTGAAAATTTACCGTCAAAGTTAGGGATTGTTTTAATAGCCGTTTCTATATTAAAATCTGCCATTTCGGTGTATGTAATTTCGTCTTTTATTTTTACTAGAATGTTTTCGGCGTTTAACCGTGTTACTAAATTAGAAATTATTGACTTGCTTGTGGATGAAAGTGCCGTTTTTAACTCTATAGCTTCACCTTCTTTTAGTGTTCTAAAAAGATTGAGATATTCAGCTTTTATTTCAATTACCTTTTCTAATTTTTCTTTAAGAGTTTTGACCGTGTAAGTCTTGGTTTCTCTTAAATTCGAAAATGTGTTCTGCAAGTCAATTAGTAACTCTTGTAGTCTATTCAAAGACATTTGGAAAATTTATCAAACATTGTTTCTTCCTAAAACAATATTTCTGTCTACGAATTTTCGAGTATACTTCTTTTGTTTACTATTGTATATATATAAAAGTCCTAATATGATTATAAAAAAGATGGACGTACTTATCGTCTGTGTATATTCTATCAATATATTTTCATTTGTGCTACAATTGTTTCCCATTTTAACAAATATCTTATACTATTATACTATTTTAGTTTATTAAGTCGTTCTCTGAATTTTAATTTATTTTCTCTCGTAGAAATGTTGATTAGGCGATGTAGGATTGCTTTCTCCTTCCTCTCGATGAATTTTCGTCCTCCTTGTTGACGTCTTTTTATTTTCTGGATTCGCGGCTCATTCAGTTGTTTCCTCTTGAAATCCGTGATTTTCCTTGGCTGTGGTCCAGGTAGCGGCGTTGGTTTGTATTTCGGTGCCTGTATACTATGCTTCGGTTCATATTTTTCCTCGATTTTCTTCGTGTGCCGGAAAGCATTCTGTGACCTTATCATGCATCGCTCTAAAATTTGATGATATTTTTCCTCCGTCTCGATGTCGTGTATTTCACCATCCTCTCATTCATTATTGTCCAGTTGCGGCAGGTAGACTTCTTCGTTTACGTTTATGATGTCCAAAAGTTCGGGGTTGGCAGGTTTGTGGGTCGCAGGTTCGTGGATCGCAGGATCGCCATGTTGTGTTCTAAAACACATGCCATGTTGTGTTTTGGAAATGGCAGGATCGCCATGTTGTGATTCTAGATCGCCATTCTTCTTTCTATTGGATATATGGAAAAGGGGAGCGTAGAGATTGAAAAACTCACGTCTCTTCGAAAAAGGGAAAGCCACCTACCGGCATTCCGAAGATTGCCAAATATTTGGCGCAGAGACAATGCTCAAGCAGCCGATATTTTTTTGTACTTTTTGTGCCAATATAAGGCATACTTGTACCCAAGTAGAAGTCTGTTCTTTTGCCGAATTTATCAAGCAAAGTCTGATCAAAGTCTTCCTCTGCCGTAAGGAGGCAGTTACTTAATAAAATAGCAGTTTCCTTTGAGTCTATCAAACACACTTAATTTTCTTTATTTAGTTCTCTTAATTTATACAATATTCTATTTACTTATTCTATCCCTACTCTAAATACAATGTAAATTTTAATTCTAAATACATAATAAAAATGCTTTCTTTAAAGCTTGAATCAACCAATCCAAATTAAAGGTATTAGGTTCCCACATTCTTCTATCCATTTCATAATACTCATATGTTAACCCATTTTATGAATATGGGCTATGAGTAATTGATTTAGTATAAGTGCACAGCGCAGGGCAATAACCAGGCGGCGATATTAGTAGGTCAGTAAACACTCGACCGCGTCTGGCTATTTGTAAACAAAGAGCTTTTCATTCATCTATTGTAATTGGATACTCAATTAGTGTTGAATGAGCTTACATGCGTACATGCCTAGATGGCGTGCTAAATGGATCGTACATGGGTTGAGATACGAAATGAATGTTGACATGTGCCTGGGCTGTAGTGGTTATTTTTGTGTGTATATACTACAAAATTTTTTATGACAATTTTCTGGTTTCTCAGCTAGTCCACTGCCTTGTAAATCGCAATTACCTCTGCCTGAAAAACACTTAAGAGGTCTGGTAGCCGGAAGTACAGTTTCAGGCCTAGCTGTTCTGAGGAAACGCCACAGCCAAATTTTCAATCCATTTTTGATCCATCAGTGTAGATCTCGATCGATTCTTTCTATGGTCCAGGCATCTCTACTCGGGATGATTGACTTGAAACCGTGGTGAAAACAGAGAATCAGAGAAGCAAGGTCTACCTTCCCTGGCGTTGGTTCATTGCTCCAAGTCCCTGGGCTCAATATTGACGAAGTAATATTATGAAGTAACATCAAAATAACGAGAAAGTAAATTTTCAGATACCTCTCAACAAAGTTCTCTCCTGATAGTCAAACGTACTGTAAATGATCGGAAAATGAAATGTTTTATGGATACGGTATCCACTATAACCTGGTTGAATCAACATTAATTAACCCAATACCAATGATATATTCTGAAAAAACCCAGTCTATTACACTACTCTTAGTAGACCACAGTTAGACAGGAAATTATTACGGAACTGCCAGCTGAGTTTAGCGAAGATAGTGTTGTTTGTCAGATCGAGCATCTCCAGCGTCCTTCTAATCCAACGATTAGGGGCTAATAGGCAAGTCATGTTCTTGGGCAATAAGTTGTGCCTGATAGCTTTCGGGAGGAATAATTTGCGTTGCGGTTTGTCTAAGCACATGAAACTCGGAGGAACAGTCGGTATATATACTTGTAATTTTTACGTTAAAAATTCTGATAGCAGTCTGGGATTGTCGTTACTTGCGTAATCTGATCCATGTACAGTCAACTCCGGTTATAACGGCCCGGGTTATAACGAACCATGGTTTATAGCGAACCTATTCTTACGTCCCGGCGCGTGACCATTAGGAAATGTATTAAAAATAAACGTTTATAGCGAACTCGTATATAACGAACTATCGGATGTAACGAACTAATTTTCCGTCCGAATTGGCTTAAAACATGCCTATAATGAACTTCGTGACACTAATCTATGAACGATGCTTCGATGTGTACGGTGAGTGTGATGAGTGTGCGTAAAGAACACCTCGATATAATTGGGGACTTCTCCGAATGTGGTTGTATTGTTCGTCTATGTAGTAACGAAATAATATTCTGCAGTGAAGAACGTGAAGAACAATGGGTGATGCTCGAAAACAAAAAGCTTTTTCCTTAGAGGAAAAATGTGAAATTATTCGTGAAATTGAAAGTGGGAAAATGCAGAGTGTCGTATGCCGAGAAAGAGGCTTGTGCAAGTCCACAGTAGGAACAATTTACAAAAATAAGCTGGAATTGCTTAGTGCATTCGAAAAAACTAACGTGAAAGTGAAAAAAATCGGAAATCCGTGCGCGATGATGTCGATCAAATGTTATTAAAATGTTTCACTCAACAGCGATTAAATAATGTTTGTATCAGTGTTGCAGTTTTAAAAACAAAAGCAGAAGATTTCGCCAGGAAAATACAGAACAAATTTGTTTGCAGTGAAGGTTGGATCGAGCGATGGAAGGCACGTCATAATGTATGCAGCGGGAAAATTGTGGGCGAAGCAGCAGCTGTAGAAACTTCTGTCGTTGACAATTGGATTACCACTGTTTGGCCATTAATTAAACAAGAATTCCACGTTGATGACGTATTCAATGCCGACGAAACTGGCCTTTTCTATAAATTAACTCCCGACAGAACTTTTAAGTTTAAAGGAGAGCAGTGTAAAGGGGGAAAGCAAGCTAAGGATAGAATAACAATTAAAGTATGTGCCAACATGTCGGGATCAGAGAAACGAAAGCTGCTAGTAATAGGCAAAGCACAAAATCCGCGATGTTTTAAAAACGTGAAGGGTTTACCTGTTGATTATCGTGCAAACACCAAGTCATGGATGACATCTGAAATTTTCACCGACTACTTACGCAAATGGGATGTAGAATGTACTAGAAACAAACGGAGAATTGTCTTGTTAGTGGATAATTGCCCAGCGCACCCAAAAGTTGACCATTTACGATGCATTAAGCTTGTTTTTATGCCATCAAATACTAGTTCGTTACTTCAACCCATGGACCAGGGTGTTATACATGCCCTGAAAAGTCGCTATCGGCAAGCTCTTTTGTTAAATATTGTTCAAAACATTGATGCTGGGACAACAGCTACTGTTACTGATCTGGACGCGATCAATCTTATTCATAGATCTTGGCAAAGAGTATCCTCTCAAACAATAAAAAACTGTTTTAAGCATGCTGGTTTTTATTTAACTAATGTTGAAGGTGTACCAAATGCTAACGATGAAGTATCAATCGAAGAAGGTCAACAGGAATCGAGGACCATAGGTTCCGAAGGATCCAATATCTTCATTTCACATGACTACATTACCGTAGATAATAACCTCATCACATTTGATTTTTTAACCGACGATGACATCGTTTCTTCTGTAAGTGGTTGTGCCAGCACTGATCGTGACAATTCGGAAACTGAGGATGAAGATGACATGCCACATAGAGCACAGGTTATAACTGTTAGTGCAGCAAAACAAAATTTAAGTGAACTTCGTAACTTTCTTCAATCGCGCGATGCATCTCAAACTATTCTAAATAGTTTGGCTGAATTAGAAGCATATACAGACGAGACAGCACTGAACACCCAAATGCAAACTTAAATAACAAATTATTTTCAGAATGTATAAATACTATACGCGCATAACTAAAGAATAACATTTTTCAATCAATGAATAGTTCGAAAAATATTGTTTATTTTCCTTTTTTTTTATTTTTGAATATTGATGCATAAATAAAAATTATATGTGTAACTACTCTAATGCGTATTTTTCTGCCTCCGTCTATAACGAACATCAGCTATAGCGAACCAATCTTCCTGGTCCCTTGAGGTTCGTTATAACCGGAGTTGACTGTATTCTTAATTTGAAAATATGGTCTACGGGATGATTTCTGCTACTTGGTGATATTTTTTTGGGTGGAGCAGATGCCACGAAAAGTTCAGTCAAAACATTAGACTTGGACAGTGCATTGGATGCGACGCTTTAAATTAATATGAACATTTAATCCTTGCAGTTTCAGGCTTCAGACTACAAGCTTCAAGCAGCCAATTGGCCAGATGAGCCTTGTTGCGACATTGGTCACTTTAGACTAGCATGATCCCTGATGATGGTGAAAGTCAACCCCTCGACGAAGGCTTTTAAGCGCTTAGCGCTCTATACAGCCATTAAGCATTAGAGCTCGGTAGATTGACCAAGAATAAAGCGGAGACTTCGTTGGCCATTTGCAACCATACACAAGACCTCATAATTTTTAGTAGATTCGTTACCGGTACTGTAATATTACCGAAGCTAGAAACAAACCATTCCATCATCTCCATTAATTTTCCGTTTTCCTGGATCATTCAAAGCATGGAGTAGGCAAGGACGCCAGACACTTTTTCGGGGTCAAAACTGAAGATACATCCACTAATCACAAAGCCCAAGTATACGATTTTCTTTAAACGATAATAACTCTCGGCAACGTTAATAGTGAAGTTGGCTTCTTGAAGGTAGTAGGTTAAAATAAATAGAAACTTTAGATGTTCTTTTGAAGTGGAGCAGGCTTTTAGCAAATTTTCCAAGCAAACAAAAACTTGATTATGTAGTTCGTGAGATATCACTATGTGCATCAATTGGCACATTGTCTGCGGTGCGTTGCGATGGCCCAAATGCATGACCGTGAAAAACGTACAGAAGTCTGCCGGGGATGGTGAAAGGGGTTTTTCGTTAGAGGACGCATCTAACGAAATCTGCCAGAGGGTGTCCTTCAGTTTCAAGTTGGTGATAAATTGGGTGTCTTGCAGCATGATCAGCAAGGTTATAATGAGAAGAAGCAAATAAGCATCCTTTAGGGTTACTGCTGTCAGACATCTAGAGTCTAGGCATAGTTGCATCTTTCCAGGCTTCTGTACAAATATGACTGCATCTCATACGTTGTGGCTTTCTTGAACTACTTCAACTTCAACTACATGCAATCTCGTTCGTCATACATCAGTTTCTGCACCACTGACAAAACTTTAAAGCGTCTTTTTTTATAAACGCTACTGTGTCAGTGTCAATTCAGTGATATAGCAAGTTGGTTTTTCTCGAACTCACCTTATTGAACGACGGAAACTGTCATGCCATGATGTCAAACGTTGTTTATTTTAGGCGAAAATTGATGGAAGTTACTGGATTTGAAAGCAGTAAGAGTGCCAACGTCAGCGAAGGGAACAAATGTAATGCTTAAGGCGTCCCAAACGTCCATACAGGGATAAATATAATTAGGTAGCGTTATCACTTTTTTACTGTACTGGCAAAATATTGACACTCAGGACAGCAAAAGCTTGACCCAAAGTGGTTTGGACTTTGTCGTACGTTTGGTTCATGTAAAATTTTAATCCCTGTTTGATGGAATGAGGCTGGTTTCTAGTTCCAGTGAGAATGTCTTCACTGACTGGACTCCAACTTCATTTAAACGAAGGATGTGCCTCAGATTTTTTGTCCTAGTTCGGAATTATGGCAGCAGCTTCTACAGTGCTCATTGACCGTAAGTGGGTCTGAGGAGTACCTTAAGCTCCATTGTCCGTTTGAAGCATTTAGTCTTGAACATTCGGCAGAGTGACTGGCAATTCCAACACGTCCGATGCTCGTTTTATTCTGTTTAACGCCAAACACATCATGTGATAACCTCCAGGTTTGTTGGCAATGCTTCTCGTGCGAAACGATTAAGCAGTATTTAAACTGCATGATAGCCCATCAGTTTTTCAACCCGATATTTCTGCATCAACCTTTTCTATGCACACAAGGCATTCGCTGCTAGTAGTCACCTGTGTAGCTATCACCAGCAGCAAAGACCATCATGCTTACTAAACGGCAACACATCGCCGCATGTGATCCCCCACCAAAAAAAACTACAGTCTAGCAAAATGAAGTCTTGGCCGATCATCCATATTCCTTGACATAATGTATTGAATGTCGAAGTCTGTACAAGAGTTTTTCAGTTGAACCGTTAGTGCTTCAAAGGCAACATTAAATTCCCGGAAACATTAATTCAGCCGCTGGGTCCTACTTTCTGTTGCTCTCCGTATGTTCATGTCGAACCACCCAGGCACTTATTCATTGGAACAGGAAGTATTGCTGGATAATCCAAGACAAGGTTGGTGGTGTGTAGACTTTTGATCTTTACGCGGCAAGATAGAGATCACTGTGGCAATTGAATGGCGTTATAAAACGAAGAGAAGATCGTAGCAGTGTCTGGTGCCTCCCATTTCTGCTGTTGGACTACAGTGTTGACAATTTAAAAAGTAAGACGATCCAAACCGTGTGTGAGGCGAATTATGCTGAAGTTTTCAGCACGGCGCAACACCATGCGCCATGTTGTGGTTAGTATTAACTTAAAGTTTACCGAATGCGAAAACGCTAAACCAAAGACTAGGTCGTAGAAAGAGTTGGGGGACAACAATGCGTTAAGCAACATAGTTTGTTTTTTGTTTTGATTTGTTTTTATCAAGGCTCAGTGCCATTCATCCCAAAAGGAAGCAATCAAGAAAGACAGGCTGAAAATTTGGGTTAAGGTAATAGGCTGAAATTATCAAGCAGTTGAAGGTGATTTTCTTTGGCTTTGCATTGAAGCCTTCGGTGTATCATTAAAACTTTCTCTACTTGTTCTACGCCACTAGTAAGATTTTCCACCAGTGATTGGGTGATTCTTATTTTGTAGTCGCACAAATGGTGAGCATAAATATCCTGTCTATTGCTTTATCATTCGTCACCAGTATGGGGGCTTAGATACCTCCTAAATACATGAGTAAGGTGAATACCTGAGTATTTGGGTTTTATTAGAACATGCCTTATGTAACTCTCAAATGATTGTGAGATTTTGTAGCTATACACTCATCGAAATAGTTATATAGGCAATGTTTGTTTCAGTTTTAAAATTTTGATAACGGAATTTACTTCGAAACAGGTTTTCATTGTTGAATACTATGACTATGTTTAGTTTATTTTGTTATGAAATAAGCTTAAAATCCACGCTCTCACACAAAGAAAGAAGAATTCTCAATTTCTCTTTTATTTGCTGCGTAATATTTATATAGGCAGTTTAACAGTTGTGGTTGTGTGAGCATTTCGTCACCAAAGACAAAAAAACACGTAAACTTAAGTCAGTTGAAGGTATTATATCACAAATTACTACATTAAAAAATCAATCTTCACTTTTTAATTAGTATGCCCTGTGGACAGGTATTATCTGAAGAGGAGAAGGGAAAAATCATTGCCTATAAGGATCTGGGGTTTTCAAATCGGCTAATCGCGAGGAAATTGCAGCGATCTGCTGGCGTGGTCAACGATTTAAGCAAAATGGGCAAAAAATATGGCACAATGAAACGTAAAGGACGAACATCGGCAATCACAGAACGTGATATAAGAGAAATAAAACGACTTGCTACTGGAGAACATTTTTCGGCGAAAGCAATTTGTGCGGCAACTTAGGCAGGAGCTGGTGTTCGTCGAATGCCACAGATTTTAAAAGTGAATTTGAAGTTAACATATGACAATAGGTGTGGCAAACCTGCCCTAACTCAAAAGCATAAAAATGCAAGATTGCGATTTGCGGAAAAACATCGTTTTTGGGTCGATGAATGGAAAACGGTGATTTTTTCCGATGAAAAAAAATTCAATTTGGATGGCCCAAATGGTGTACACAAATATTGGCGTTCGAGGAAGACTACAGCAGAAGTTCGAAAACGATGAAATTTTGGAGGTGGTTCGCTAATAGTTTGGGCTGGCATAAGCTATATGAAAACTACGCCAATTTGTTTTGTAACGATAAGAATGGATTCTGATTATTATGTACAGTTGCTTGATAATGTTCTTGTGACATTTTGGAAGAAATGTCTACATCAGAATTCATTTTTCAGCAGGATAATGCGGCAATTCATGCTTCGCGCAAAACAAAATCGTTTTTAGAATCACGTAGCATTCCCACTCTTGATTGGGCAGTCCCGATCTAAGCCCGATAGAGAACCTTTGGGCTAGACTTTTAGCAAACGTTTATAACCACGGACGGCAATTTAATAGTGTAAAGGAGCTTAAATTGGCTATTCAAGAAGAGTGGAACAAAACAGAGCCATCCTACATCCAAACGCTTATAGACTCTATGCCAAACCGTTTAAAAGAGGTGGTCAAGAATAGAGGGGGTCAAACTTCATCTTAGTTTAAAATGTTTTCTTTTTTCTTCATGTCAGCAAAAGTGCCTTTATATATATTTCGTACTAAGTTTTTTTTCTTCATAATAACTTTCAAAGTGCTAACTCAGGAACTAGTTATTTATCATTAACTTTATTTATTTATTTATTATGCTCTTAAGTTTTTGTTAAAATTGCACAAAATGTACTGCCTATATAATTATTTCGCAGAGTGTATTTTTCTCTGATTTTTGATTTGACTTTGGAAGACATCGCGGATGTCTATGCTGTTGGTACATGGGTGTAAGACGAACTTTAATCGTAATGTTGTGTTGGTGCTACAGAATGTAGTTCTTGTGAGAGGTCTTGATAAAGAATCGTTTACAACGTTTGTTTTGGCTTGTATTTAAGTTGTTATTTATATTTTTTTATAAGCGCTCCACACTGTCATCTAACTGTTTGTATTCTTGATACTTAAAGTATATGTCAATAGTTGATGGTTGGTGTAGATGATAACTTCGCGCGATCCGAAAAAATACCTACTCAGTGAAAACCAGCATCCGATTTGCGTTTGCGGCATTATACTTTTCCGCTTTGGTAAGCGTTTTGGATACACTACAGCGCTAATTGCATAGTTGGAAGTATCGGTGGTGAGCTTAAAAGGTTTATTAAAGTCGAGGTGTGCTCAAATATCAAATAAAATAAATAAAAATAATAAAACAATATATCATTTAAAATCATAGAGCTTTTAAGTTTCTTCAATGCAAGCTCATCAATTTATATATGGCCTTATTTTTAGAGGAATTTTGTTGTGGTTAAGTGGATTTTCGATGCACATCGGTTTTTAAATCTATTATGGAAAACAGTTCATTTTTCCTAAAATTACGAGACCTCGTTGATTTTGAGTATGGGATTCTTGTCGGCGATAGGAATTAATTTTAAGGTAGACTACTACCATGCGGTATTTTTACTCACCCGAAGCGTCTTGTTCCTTTAGAACGATCCATACCGGTGAGTTGTAGAAGAATCTGGAGGTTCTTATTTTTTTTACTTTTTTCCCAATCTTCAATTTTAGAGCCATAGAATATGGATAGGACTTCAAATAAAAGGGATTACTTTTCGTGATTATGTCTTGAACTTTGGTTGTAAACGTTAAACGTTCATCAGGTTCGGTGAGAAGTTTTGGAATTATATTTATCCAATTCGTTCATTTGAATGAGAAACGTTAATAAATTTGTATTGATCGTCAAACAGTTGTCTTTAGTGTGGATAACATCATTCAATTCTTTTAAAAAATCATGATCTATGAATCCGTCGAAAGAAATTAGACTGGGTAATACAAAAAAAAATAACTTTTGCACTGAAAGACCAAATAGTTGACCAGAAGCATGATGTGTTTTTAGAACATTAACTGCTACGAATTCTGCAAAAAAATGCATTGTGGATAGAATATTTTATATACCGTGGCTGAATTTGATTGTTGTTTGACTCGGTGTCGACTGCAAGTTTTAAGAGCTCTTTTAAGTTTAACGGGAAGTAGGGAAGCGATAAAGGTGTTATCTAGAGCCGAGTCGTTGGTTTTGTAGGTCCTCTTCAAGATTTGATTGTTGGAGATCATTGAGTTCAGTTTGGAGAGGTTTTTTATTCTAAAACCTAACATATTCCAGAAATTCTTATTCACTATCAAGCCCTGGACTGTAAAACAATTCTTTACGAGTTGGGTTTGCTGCATTTTGTTAGCTTGTTGAAACGGGCTTGCCTATAGTCAATTCATTATTAAATCTTTGCCTATTAATAAAGTTTGGATAATGAAGTCGTATAGAAGCTTATTTGGCTTCTGAGGAAATTGTCGTGGTCTTGGTGGTGCAACAGGTGGACAGTTAAAGTAAAATATTGGGGGTTGACTTGTTTGAGGACTGCTATCAAGTTCTGAGTAAAATTGAGAGGACTAACTTATGGAAGGTATTTGTGCTGGAAGACGCAGACTTGCACCTTGACTTTGGGGTGGTATCTGTGAAGGGTGGTCGGAAACTATTGTTTTTAAAGGATGATTTATATAGTAATGTTAGGATAAAAAATTTACTTTCGAATTTTTAATTAACGTATTTTTTAGGTTAAAAGGTTTTTTCGTTTTTAAGCACTTACACTTTTTATTTGCAACGTGTAAAATAAATGAAATATATTCTTGTATTTAATAATAAAAACTCAACAGTGGCTTAAAATGCTTTGAATATTACGTTTATTAGTTTTCTGGCTGCTTCCAAGGGTATGTGGGGTTAGGGTTGCTCTAGGCATAAAACTTCGGTGGCCTTTTGGTCCTGGTCTAGTTATTCGAAGGCACTTGAGGCCTCGTTAGACCTTGTAAGCTGCCTTGGCATATTTCAGTTCTATTGGCACATTCAATCCTGCGAACTATACGTTTTGGTTATAAGTGATTTTATTCGTGTCGGTACGCAGTTTTCCGCGATCGCCTGATTGTTGATATGCACTAGACCTCCCGTTCGACTAAAATAAATCTGAATGACTACCCCAGTTTCAGGATTGTTAATTAACAAGCTTTATTTTAGACTAGTTATGTTTTCTAAGAAAACTACTTGAGCAGCCCACATTTTGCGCCAGTTAATGACTCCGTTTAAATATTGCTAAAAAATATTTTATTTCCGAAAACTAAGCTTAAACTAAGGATCGACTTATCTTTTATGGAACATTATTGCTGACCAGCATTTCTGCCGTCGGCGAATTTCCCGCTTGCTCAGGTGAATCAATTTTCTGACCCTTTAGTATTTCAGGTGCCCCTCGTAAGCTATTTGCTGAGTTAATGTGATGGTGGTGAAGGCTTGTATCAGAGAGGCAATTGAGTTGCGATAAGTTTTTGTGCATACAACACAATTAAATTCGGAGCCATGTGTATATGGTCAAGTTGCCTGTGTTTTCCCATTCACTGTGGTTTTAAACAATAAACAGTTTTGTGTTTGTAATTTCATTTCGAAAACACCGTCAATTTTTTCCACTTATCAAATTGCCTAATTCGTTTCGTATAACACACTTATAGGACTGAAATAGCATTACTTCCATTTTTGATGGATTTTCTGACTGAATATGGATTTGTCGTGAGACTTGGAACACATCACACATTTTTTTCCTATAATCTGCTTTTTTTTCTTAAAGTGAACATTGACTGTGATATTGGCCTGATCCTCCCGAAACATTCTTTAGCTATAATTAAAGGCATGAAATTTGAAACAATAAACCAACCCATTCTTCGTTAATAACAACGGCTGTTCCATTTAAATGTTGAGACGTTTCTACCATTAGTGTGACTTCGTTCAATATATTTACACAGTTTTTTAACATGACGTAACAACATCGGGGCCGAAAATATTGTATTAATTGCCAAAAACATTGTTGCTCGTGCTCTTGCATCTGCTGATACAGCTACTGTCTCGGTTTTTTTGTTTTTTAAGTATTTGTTGGCACCTTCCACAACTAACAAGTTTACCACTGCGAACGTCTAATTGTCAAAGTTTGCACTTCCTGTTAGGTTTGGCACAGTCACTGGAACTCAATTTTGCTTACAAAATTGGAAATTAATAATATACAGTGTGTCTCAATAGAAAGTTTATATTTTGTGAGTCGATAAAATAAAAAATAAAATGTCTATAAAAAATGTAAATCAATTATTAAAGTACATTATTTGGGAAATATTTTTCAAAAATAATTTCGGCTGCATGGAAGCCTTTGCGTTCACGGCATCCATTTGATCGAACGGTAAAATTTCCAATGGTGGCTTGGCAGATCAACTACGTGATGGCTGCGACTTCGTAGCGAATATTTTCTTTTAAATGTTCCTGAGAAGTCAGTTCATTGTTATAATTTTTTGATTTGAGATAACCCCACAGAAAAAAGTACATAAGAACCAGAAATCCATTTGCCAGGAAAAAATGCACGTACTATTGTCAGAGAAGTTTTGGACTTGAATGAGGTTGCCACATCCTGCTACAACCATGATATTTGGTTATTGCGAGGGAATTTTTGCAGTTTTGCCACCAAGAAAATATCTAACATTTCCACATAACGCTCTGAATTTACTGTAACCACATGTTTTCTTGCATCTTAAAACAGGTAAGGGCCAATAATTCCTCGCGCGACATCGCAGCCCATACAGTCACTTTTGGTGAATGAAGTGGCCTCTAATGCTTGTCTTTCGGATGCGTTGCACCCCAGTAGCGGCAGTTTTATTTATTTACGCGCTCACTTAGGTAAAAATAAGCTTCATCCGCAAAACAAGCTGTTGTTTAACGTCGAAAAGCGATCAATTGCCTGGTTTACAAAGTCAAGTCTATGACTGGTATCCTGAGGTTTTAATTCTTCCACCAATTCAATTTTATACGAGTGCAGCTTCAGAACTTATTGCAACATGTGGTGTCATGATGATCTATGCACATTGCTCGCTTTCGAATTAAAAGACTGGTTTATACTCTTTAGGTTTTCTGTCGTTCTTGATAACTTTGGGTGCTTCCCCTTCGCACTTCTAATTTTTCTAGTGCTTAACCGGTCTTTTCAAATTTTTGACTCATTTTAGAAGGAAAGGAATTGGCGCATCATTTGAGTGACAAAAACCTGGAAAAAAGCCGAATCCTCTACGCACTACAGTCGATGAACCATGGTTTTTGTAAAACTCTCGCACGCACAGCGCACGGTCTGCTCCCAAGAAACGCTCCATGGCGACTGAATTCTCAACTGCCAGGCTGCCTAGTCGCATGCCCTCCGCAGTCAGCTTAACAAATGTAACCTTTTTTGAGACACCCTGTACTTTATATTTTTAATAAGTATGAATAGGATTCATAATCTTTAATGAAAAACACGTTAGCTGTTCACAAAGGACTGAATTTTTATCATGCCAACACTTGAAATAAGACAAGTAAGTACACATATTGGCAAAAGAGGGCGGTGGAAACCATATTTTATTTGCAAACAAGTGATGCCTGGTTTGTGCTTAAATACCACTTTTGCCGTCTACACTTTTTTATCTAACACATGTGTGGAAGGTCTGCAAGGCCTGGGTTGTGCAGGTTTTTTGACAAGCGATAGCTAGAAATGCTGAAAAGCCATATTTACATCCATGCTTTGTTAAATACTTGAGGACAAGGACCGTGTCTTGAAAGTTCACCTGGGACGATACATCAAACTTAAATTGTTTCATATCGTTAGAACTGTCCCGTTAAAAAAATTAGAGAGCAAACACCAATGCAGATAAAAGGAGTCGTTCAGAAAATCAATTTAAGCATATACTTAGCGAACTTTTTTTTAACAAATTGGCAACAGAATATAAGGTTTTTCTTCTTAATTTTATACTTGCAAGTGGTATGATGTAATGCTTAGTATTCCATACTTGAAAGAAAACTGATACCCGATATAAAATTACTCAAATAGAATACAAGGAAGTAAAAGTAAAGTCGACACTTTTGCGAAACTACCCTAAGTAGGTTAAGCCCACCTGGTTGGTACGTACGAGTATACAAAAGAAAGCTTTGGAAGTCCCGGAAAGAAAAATATATGTTAGTCAGAACTTGAAAGCCCGCTTCTACCAGGCAATTTTGAGGTCTACTAATGTTTACTGGGTTTTACTACTTCGAACTGTGGTAATAGCTTTTAAGAAATTCTTGATCGTTAGCTACTTCAAGTCAATAATAAGACATGCGAAAAGCTTACTGAAAGTGCATGTTGAATGACATTTTAAAAGATGGACAAAATTTTCGTCTCACTAGCACCATAAAAATTCAGACTATAATTTGGTGGAGAAGCGTTCGTTCGTTGTTTTTACGAGTAGAGCCTCGCTGACCCTCACTATCCCCACTCATTGTTTTTACGTCAGGTAAGCCATTGCTCACCTTTCTACTAACGAAAAAATATGGAATGTTGGATGTTTGCTACATTGACTTCCGTTTTATTTTAGCAATTTTATCTCATTCCAATGCATGCAAAAATAATCAGATTTTTTTATCTGCATCAAACATTAATAAATACATAAGGAGACAAAGTAGTCATTTTCAAACAGAAAAAATAATGAAAGGAAATGTAAGAATATATTTAAATCAAGACAAGCAGACATGACCTTCAATTTTGACATCGTTTTTATAAAATCTGTAAAACTATTTAAAAAAGCAATTTTGTCCTGAAAGAATGTAAACCAGTTTCGGAATGTACAACTGCAAAACCTTTACGTAGTCTTGAGGCTGGTGAATTTATAACCAACGAAACCTTTGGTTGCTGCCCTATGCTGAAAATAGGATGTGATAAATCAAAATGCCAGACCCGCCCAGCGAGTTGTCAAGACGAATACTATGAAATAGTTGAAAATTTGAACATAACAAATTGTTGTCCAGAATTTGTTTGTGGTAATTTTGTAAATTTATTTATGATGGTATTTTCGCAAATAATCCTTCTAATTTCCAGTTCCTCCAAATAATAAATGCCTGACTAAGGAAAACGGGACCACTACAGCATTGGAAATTGGAAACGTTTGGAAAAGTTTGAATGACCCATGCACTACAAAACAATGCGGGTACAATTCACAAAAGATGCCAACTATCATCACTAAAAGAGAACCATGCAATAGTAGATGTGATGAGGGATTTGAATATGTTTTTCAACAGAACGAATGTTGTGGTAAATGCGTCCAAACTATGTGTATTTTGGATCACACTTTTTATAGACTTGGAGAAACGTGGTACAGCAAAGATAATTGTACAGCATACAAATGTGAAATGCTGGTAATCTCAGTTTTCAAGTTTCAAGACACTATCAAATGTTAAATTTTCTTCAGGAACATATCATGTACATAGTTGCTTCGCAGGAAACTTGCCCAAAAAATTTAAATTGCTTGCCTGAGCAACAATTTAAAGATGGCTGCTGCTTTCAGTGTAAAAATGAAGCTCAATCAAAACGTATTCCTCGGTGTTTCGTTTAATGTTGGTGTTTACATTCCAATTTATTTCAGAAAATTGTGGTTTGTCATTAGTAGCAGAATTGGACACATTTCAGATCATTCAAAATTATGATCACGAGCATGGACTATGCGAAAATGAAAGTAATGTAGCGAATTTGACAGAGTGTCAAGGATCTTGCTTTTCTGGGACAAAGTTCAATACAAGTATATAAATAAAACAACCTATTTCTTAGCACATAGAGTCACCTAAATTTTTTGCAGCAAAACACACTCAAGATGAAATCTGCGCATGTTGCATGCCAGAAAAATATACAACACTTTCCATTCCACTCACATGCAGTGATGGCTTTGTGATGATCAAATTGGTAGACTAAACATATTTATCGCTAGCAGCTGAAACAAATAATTGCTATTTCAATTCTAGATTGAAGTTCCATTGACCTGCAATTGCTTACCTTGTGTGAACAGCGTATATTTTTCCACAAATGGTACCAAAATATATTTTAAACCTGGAACAGATGGTCAGAAAGAATTTCAAGCTAAGACTAAATTTAATTCCAAGGAATAAAAATATTGAAAAGATTTATTCCTAGCTTCTCACTTGGAACACTTTATATATTGGCATTAACTAAACAACAACAAAAAATTTGAATGAATAAATTTTCAAACCAAAACATGACAAATATATATTAATATTATATACATTTTTTAAACTGAATATCAAGATAATTTTGTGATATTTTCTCTGAACACAGCCCATATTATTTTTAGAAGATGAGAAATTTAATCAATTAATAACGTTATTCAAATAATATGTAAAAATCTTCATTCAAAGTTGCAATCATAAAAAAATTGATCTGTCAGAAACCTTCAGATACTGTCAATATGTTTTTGCCACTAATATTATAATGCACAGTTACATAGCACATTTCTGCATTAAAATAATTAAAATGACCCATAAAAATTGTATTATTTTGTAGCAATAAGTTATATGCTTGTTTGTTTTTACGTGTGACAAAAGGACTTCAAGTCAAGAAGGACGATTTGCATAAGAGTGGAAAATTTAATTTAAATTCTTTGACCCCACATCATGGCTTTGAATGAAAATGCGGTTATAAAACAGACAAATATATCAAAGCAAATACTTTTACAGCAGTACTCAGTTGTATTGAAAACTGCCAAGTATACATTTGCAAAACAGCTACAAGTGCATCATGGAATGCAATGTATTATTGTATATCCTAAACGCGAGTTACATATCGTAATTTTCACGATTTACCGGGAACAGGTACAATTCCTGAGAAACCCAAACCACTGGCTTGGTAAGGTATAAGTTGCACAAAAACAACAAGTTCTCACATTCTACGCTGCACCGACAGCATTTCATAAATTTATTAAAAACAACAAGTTCTCACACTTTACGCTGCACCGACAGCATTTCCAATTTGTAAGAACGCTGACGCCAGAAAAACTCGAGAAAATGGAATGTGCAGAAAAGTGGCAGTCGGGAAGAGCTTAGAGTCGAGAACGGCGGTCAAACGTTAATCCGTGTTTAATGATTTAAAATAAAGAATTTTGCCAGAAAAATAAAAGGACTTATTATTTTTTTAACGATAGATATTTTGCACGAAAGCAAAATAACTAACTGCCGCAGTCGGTAGGATCCTTTTCGGTAGAACAAGGATCCAGTGATTCGAACTTATCGAAAGTTGATAGTGAAAGAAAATGAAAATTTAGAATAACAGTTTGTTTTCCATGTGCTAAAATAATAAAGTGTGAAACGCAGCGATCTAAAGCAAAATTTACTAGATCACGAAGAAACGACCACTAACTTAACACAAAATACTGGAGAGAAGAAATCATGAAAACACAGCGATTGACCGCAACAGAGGAATGGCACAACCGGCTCAACCAAAGATAATGGAGCAATGTTTAGTTGCATTGACGGAGATCCTGGGCAGACAGGCTCAACAAACATCTCTTAGAAGCAGAATCGAGAAGGAACTCCGCTATTTACCTCCTTTTGATGGGAAACCAAGAACTTTACAATCCTTTATATCAGCTGTTGAGCCACAACAAGCACACCAAGTGTACACCGTCGTCTACAATGAGAAGATATTGGGTTCAGCAAGGAATTACTTGGAGATTTCACCACCGGATTCATGGGAAGCATGTAAGCGGCGACTGAAATTACATTATAAACCATCAAAAGAACAAGGTCAAATAATGCAGTAATAATGCATAAGTATGTTAACAGTAAGTACGGTCTCAGATTTACTAGATAAAATCAATATTTGTTAACGAAAAGAAATTAGAACAGTTCTGAATAAATATATTGGTCAAGATCAATTTAATCTAAAATTTTGTAAATTCCAACAAATACCAAAAGAAAGAGATAACCATAGGCCTACACAGCGATATAATTCTAGTAACGGCCAACAAAATTTTAATAATCACCGACGAACAAGAAATTTTAATTTCAATAATAATTCCGGACTATTTCATAATAGCAATGCTAATAACTCCGGTCAGTTTCGAAATAATAACTCCAGTTATCCGAGAAGAAACTTCCCACCAAATAATAGCGCTCAGTGGAAAATCTTACATCAGAATAATCGTAATCATAATAATTATAATAATGCAAACCATAATACAGTTAACATCCAACCGATGGAAGTTGATGAAATTAGTGTGAGACAAAATGTTAATCAGGTCGAGCAAAGCGAGTTTTTTATAAACTAGCCTCGGACATGAAGAAAATACGTACTATTCTAACAATCAATGATCGACAGTTTATCGCTTTATTATATACTGGCTCTACTATAAGCCTATTAAATTCGAAAAATGTCCCGAATGAAATTTATGAAGTGATGTTAGAAGAAAAGATAAATATTAGTACTATAGAAGGAGAAATACGGAAAGATACAGAGTATGTCAAAACAAAATGTCCTATTGAATTCCAACAACCAAATAACGCCCGAATGAAATGGGTTAAAATTAATTTAGAGAAAACATATCATCTTTTGATAGGAATGGATTGGGTTCAAAATAATGTAAAATTGATTGATATTGAAAATAGGGAAATTATATTATAAAATGGGGTAAAGTTACCATTCATAAATAAAATGAAAGAAGAAGTAAATGTATTAGAAAAGAATAGATTGGGAAGTATAAAGTTAGATCATTTGAACCACGAAGAGAAGGAAGGGATAAACGAATTATTGGAGAAATATAAAATGCTATTTTATGAAGAAGGGGATAAATTAACAAATACCACAAGCATTGTACATGAAATTAACACCACTACTTCAGAGCAAATTAATGCTAAATTGTACAGATATCCTTCACAACATGAAGAGGAAGTAAGAAAACAGATAAACGAAATGGAAACTCAAGGTATCGTGAGAAAAAGTAAAAGTAAATATAGCTTATAGCGTAAATATAGATACCCAAGAAAAGAGATAATTCGGGCATTGAAAAATATAGAATTGTTGTAGACTATAGAAAATTTAATTCAATTACCATAGACGACAAATATCCCTTACCAAATATTGATAGCACACTAGATAAATTGGGTAAAGCCCAATACTTCAGTTCATTAGACCTTGCAAAAGGTTACCATCAAATTTTAGTAGCTCGAAAAGATATTGAAAAGACCGCTTTTGTGACACCCTGTGGTCTAAACGAGTATGTCAGGATGCCATTTGGTTTGAAAAATGCTCCTGCTACTTTTCAACGTCTTATCAATGAAATATTGCGAGATTATATCAACCAAATATGCGTTGTTTATTTGGATGATATTTTAATATTTTCCACCACTTTAGCAGAACATTTTGTGTCATTAGAAAAAATCTTCAAAAAACTAGCAGAGTACAATTTAAAAATTCAAGCCGACAAATGTAGTTTCGTAAAAAGGGAAACTCAATTTCTTGGACACATTTTAACCAAAGAAGGTATTCTACCAAATCCTGATAAAATAGAGGATATAAAGAAAGTCAAATTGCCTCAATACCGAAAAACAGCTTAAGAGCTTTTTAGGAATGACAGGAATCTATAGAAAGTTTATGAGAGACTATGCCAAAGTGGCTCAATCTCTAATAAAGTACTTAAAGAAAAATGCCAAAATAAATATAAATGACCCACAGTACGTTGAAGCCTTTGAAAAGCTGAAGCTTTTAATTATGTCACATCCGATTCTGAAATTCCCTGATTATGAAAAAGACTTTACAGTAACTACCGATGCAAGTGAGTAGGCAATCGGAGCGGTTCTTTCACCAGACGGTCATCCGGTCTGCTATGTCTCTCGATCGTCAAATAACCATGAGAAAAATTACAGTGTCACAGATAAGGAATTTCTGGCTATAGTTTATTCTGTTACTTATTTCAGACCTTATTTGTACGGTAGGAAATTTAGAATTATAACTAATCATGCTCCAATAAAATATTTGAACACGAAATATAAAGGGAAAGAATTCTCCCAGAGAAACCAAAGAAGGATACTGAATTTGAAGAGTATAGCTTTGAAATCGAATATTTGCAAGGCAAAGAAAACAAAGTGGCTGACTTTCTCAGCAGAATTGACAATAGTCCACAAATAAATGAGCAGAACAGCAGTGAATCTAATATGGACCTATCTGGCACTGCACACTCTGTAAGTGAGCAATTATTAGATCATGTAGGTATTAAAGAGGAAATCATAAACAAATATAAGACACAACTAATACTAACATACAATCCAAATAATGAGTTAAATATAATATTTGGCAGAAGAATAATTAAAATTAACCCGCAGTATTCAGAGGAAAAAATTAACGAAATATTGAAGAAGTATATTAAACCAGGACATACAGGAACATATTCTGAAGTTCAGGATAGCGATTATAACAAAGTCCAGCAATGTATATTCCAGTTGTTCTCTGGAAATGCAAATATCAAGTTTATGAAACTTACAAAGAGAGCTCAAGAAATGAAAGACGAAGAAGAATGTCACAAACAAATTTCATTATACCATACGAAAGAGTCTTTACACAGCGGCATCAACGAAATTTATCAAACTCTTAAAGACAAAATCTATTACCCTAAATTACAAGAACATATACAACTCATAATAAATAATTGCGATAAGTGTCAAGAAATCAAATACGATAGGAGCCCAATTAAACCAAAATTAAGTATTACAGAAACACCTACAAACAAAAATGACGTTATTCATCTAGACACATTTCATTACAAAAAACAAGCATTCATAACTGTTATAGATAAACTAACAAAATTCGCAGTTGCTTATTCAATAACGGATAGAAATTGGGTAAAGAAGATCGCTATTTTAGAAGGATATTTGGCTATATTTGGTAAACCTAAAACTATTATAATGGATAATGAATTCAAATCTGAACAGCTGACAAGGTTCTTACAGGAACAAGGTATAGGAGTCCATTGGACGAAACCAAACAGTCATAACGGCAACGCTGATGTAGAAAGGTTACACTCAACAATAATTGACAAGGTACAAGCCAGTGAGGGAGATATTTCAGTTGAGCAGAAAATTCAAAAAGCTATAGGTAATTATAATGATAGGTACCATACTACCATTGAAATGACTCCCAGAGAAGCCAGTAACCTAACAGACACAGCTCCATTAATAGAAATGATAAATAAAAAGAAGATAGGAAATATTAATAAACTAAATAAAAGTAGAGAAGAATATAGCGAAAATAGGAAGGAAGGCTACATTAAGAACTATAAAAGACTAAGGCATAAAGATCAACCCTATTTTAGAAAATATCTTCTAGAAAATGTGCATCCCTCCAATATTAAGAGACCAACAAAATTTTCAGGTAATCATAAAAGTTCTAACGATGACAACACCAGTGCAAGGGCTACTGCAGGTTCATCATATTAATGAGGAGAATGGATACGTAAAAATCAAAATAGGAGCAGTAGAAATACCGAACGATACCGACACAATTTTGCATATAATAGATCCAAATGAAATGTTAATGATTTTAAGTAAATTAGAACAAAATACAGAATATCTTAAAATCGAAGATAGAGAAGCATCATATACAGAAATAAATCTCATTAAGAGTAAACTCAAAACAGTTCAAAACCCTAGTAGACAAAAGAAAGGTTTAATCAATATTGTAGGTAACGCACATAGATGGTTATTTGGTACCATGGATGAGGAGGATAGGAAAGAAATTACAGAGCACCTTAAAGTTGTTGAGGCAAATAATCATAATGCTATTCAGAATTTAAACAAGCAAATTAAAATAAACGAACATTATAACATAACATTAACAGATTTGAAAATGCTAATCGAAAACGACCGAGTAAAAATTTTAGATTCATTTAATGCAACTAATCACAATATGCAGGAGTTAAATTATAAAGTTTTATTTTTAGATCAAGAGACCAAACTTCGATTTTTCGAAAATAAAGTAAATCAAATATTAGATAATATAATGGCAGCAAAAAATAACATAATACATCCTAGTATGTTAACGTTAGAGGAGCTAGATGCATATCAGATTGATTTTCATAAGTTAAAACTCTTAAAGGTAGGTGTTATGAGATATAATGATCAGCTTCTGGTCTTTGCAATTAAAATTCCTAAAAGTTATGTACTTCAAGAGCTTCAGTTAATTAAGCCAATTCCAAATTCTGAGTATTTAGAAATCGATGAAGATGATGAAATAAATGTGGAAATAAATAATAAAATATATCATTATGAAGAACAAAAATTTTTGAAAGTTTTTAAGATTAGCAAGAAATGTATTGTACAAAATACTTGTAAATTAAGATATAGTAATATAACTAGCATAGAAGAAATAGATGATGAAAGTGTTTTAGTTAAGAATATGTGTAACGAAACTTTATGGCATAATTGTGATAAGAGAAAATTGACTCTCACAGGAAATTTTTTAATCAATTTTAATAATTGTTCTTAAGGCATCAAAGATAAAAAAATTACAATAAGAAAATATCATTTTTAGATAAATACTATTATCCGTCGAAATAAATAAATAAATTGTTTATAAAGCCCATAAATTTCGAAAAAAATATGTTAACAAATATACAAAACATGGAAGAAATACAAGAATTATGATGCCATAAAAATATTATGTATGGAACAAGTGTAAGTTTAACCGTCGTGATGACTATAGGTTTATTGAGTCTAGCTTTGTTTATAACATTGAAGATGAAGAGAAATAATATAACTATTACCACTCCGAAGCCGGAGACGTCTGACTTAAAGCGGGGAGGAGTTACATATCGTAATTCTCACGATTTACCGGGAACAGGTACAATTCCTGAGAAACCCAAACTACTGGCTTGGTAAGGTTTAAGTTGCACAAAAACAACAAGTTCTCACATTCTACGCTGCACCGACAGCATTTCATAAATTTATTAAAAACAACAAGTTCTCACACTTTACGCTGCACCGACAGCATTTCCAATTTGTAAGAACGCTGACGCCAGAAAAACTCGAGAAAATGGAATGTGCAGAAAAGTGGCAGTCGGGAAGAGCTTAGAGTCGAGAACGGCGGTCAAACGTTAATCCGTGTTTAATGATTTAAAATAAAGAATTTTGCCAGGAAAATAAATGGACTTATTATTTTTTTTGACGATACATATTTTGCACGAAAGCAAAATAACTAACTCGCGCATGTGAGCTTGTTGTTATTTTTTATCTGATGTGTATTTTCTTGTATAAATAGTTGTCAGATATATAGAGATAAAATCTGGAACAAACAATATAACTCAGCAAACCTGATTTCAAGTATAGGAATCAAAAATCTACATACACACGAGCATGTATTATATATTCAGTGAATAGATCAATTATTGAATTATATAAATATAGAGGAGATCTATGTAGGTTAAGGGAATTGAATTATGTACACATATTTTGGACTAGATAAGTAGGTAGGAAGTAAAGCTGCGTAATTTTAAGTATTATCAACAGCGAAGTAAGTTCCATGAAATAGTTATTTTGAACATCCCAGTATATGCGAAGTTCTTGTAATCGCCTCGAAAATCTAAATTGAAATTTTGAACATATCTTCACGTGTTGAGGTCTTTAGAGTATATTAAAAGTGTTTTTAGAAAGAGAGATGTATGTGTGTGTGCACGAACGTTGGAGGCGTTTTTTTTATTTAATAGAAAAATATTGCGAAAAATCAGGGTTTTATTTCAAACACAATTTTTTTACCCTGATTCCCTCCCTTATATCTCAATCAATGTAGTCAATGTTCATCAATTTTATATGCTTTAAGAAGTTTCTATAAAAGAAGAGTAAAGTTTTGTTACATGATTACAAAGAAATTCAATAAAATTATAAAAATCTTTAATAGCCTATGCAAAAAGGTGTTTCGAAATTATTTAAAAGTCGTGTTGTTGCTTTTTACCAAAAATGTTTTGTATTTATTCAAATACGTATTTCCGTTGCTACTTGCAACCTTCTTCAGTGTTTTGTACACGACTGAAGTTTTCCATGCATCCTTTATTCTCTTTTATACATAAATACTTAGGATCTAATTAATTACTAATTTGATTCTTATCCTAACCTTAACTATATCACTCGTTTTATTATTTATTTATTACGATGTTGATTCGTGTTTTCTTTTGTGGTCCAGGTATCTGAAAAGCCATGAATATCCGTTGCCTTGGTCCGAGTTTAGAAACTGTGTCCGTGGGCTCTAGTCGATGGCGATGCTTTCCTCTACGTCCAGATGTCTGCTGTTTATAATGCTTTTTAACTTCCCAGTATATGGGAAGTTCTTGTAATCGCCTCGAAAATCGAAATTGAAATTTTCAACATTTCTTTACGTTTTACGGTCTATAGAGTATATAGAAAGTGTTTTTAGAAAGAAGTATGTATGTGTGTGTGTGTGTGTGTACGTACGTACGTGCGTTCGTGGACAGTTTTTTCTACGAACATAACTCACGTAAACAAAGTCGTATCGACTTCGTTGAGGTGTCAATCGAAGCGTCTTTGTAATCTTAAGAGCTGATTAGTTTTTGGGACACTTCGGTCGAGGGGGTTTGCTGGTTTGCCCGTTTGAAGGTCATTTCTGTCATGCGTTATATCTCCGGAACGACAAATACGATTTGCAAAGTTAAGGTGTCAATCGACGCGTATTAATATTTGTGTGATTTCATCAAGTTTTTAAAAAAAATCGTTCGAACGGTTTTTTAATTTATTGAAAAAAAGAGCTAAAAAATAGGTTTTTTTTCCATAGACAATAAGTTTTTAACCTGATTTGCAGCACGCAGTAATAAATGTATACAAAATTTATATACTACTAACAGTTTTTGTAAGAAAACCAGCAAAACTTTTTTTCATGATTAGGTAAAAAATGAAATTAAAAATAAAAAATCATTACAAGTCATCATAATTTTCAAGCTCATTTTTATCATCCGCTATATCTCACGAACCATATATGATGTTTGCATCATTGAGGTGTCATTCAACGTGCATTAATTTTTTTATATGTTTTCAACTTTAGAAAAAGTCCTTTCCGCCGTTTGTTCATTTAATAAAAGAAAATGGGAAAATTAGAGTTTTTTTCATAAAAAATAAATATTTAACCTGATTTGCACAGCTCAGTAATAAATGTTTATATAATTTATACATTCCTAATAGTTTTCGAAGAGAAACTAGCCAAATTATTTTGTTTGATCCAAAAAAAACCTAAAACACGGCTCGTGACAAAACACAAATTCAATGATTATGCCGAAGTCATGGCAATTTTGAACAAAATTATTTAAAATGGACACCTCGCGAGAAAACCTCTTCAGTGGGCGTAATAACAAAAATGCATTTGCTAGCGCTCTTTTGTCCTTCAAGCATCAATGTAAAAATAACAAATAACGTAAAAAAGGCTTTATAGCCCGCCCCGCTCCGATTTATCCGCGTGAATAGTCAACCAAAACAATCCACCCCGCATCCAACAAAAGCATTACGTAATCAATGAACGCTACAGTAGATGAAATGATTGATACTAGCTCATTTCAATTACGATTACGAGTAACTCTCATTATTATATTTAAAGTAGTATTAGTTTCATAAATATTTTTGTGTTTAATATTTTTAATATTCATGTAGATATTACTGGGAAGTTGACCGTGTGGACCTCAAGGGTCGCACCTCGCGGCTTGTTATTTTTGTACTCTCCATGCTAAATGTGGTTTTCTTTTACCATGTGCTCTGCTACTTTGGATCGGACTTCTGTTATTTTTCCTGCTGCGATGTTCCTTTGTGCCCTAATTGCTTCGCTTGTGTACTCCTTGAACCTGATAGCTAGAGATCTTCTCGTTTCTCCTATGTACTTATTGTTGCAGTCGTTGCAGCTCATCTCGTAGATTCTACATCTTTCTCGCTTTTCGATAGGATCTTTTGCGTTTCCTAGCTTATTTCCAAGTTGGTGTCTTCTACTAGTGTACACCAAATCCGCGGTTTCTATTTTGTTGGCTAGCCTCTTAGTGATGGTGTTGTACTCTGCAGCTATCCTCAGCTTTTTGGTTTCGATTCTTTTGAGGTTGGTTTTGGCTTTTGCGATGGTCCTTTCTTTCCTTTTTATTAGCTTTAAAATGTCCTTTTCGTGGTAGCCATTGATTTCTGCTATCTTTAAGATGTGTTTCTGTTCTTTTGCTTTTCCTTCTTCTTCCATTGGAATCGTTAGCATTCGGTGTATTAGATGATGGAAAGCTGCCATTTTGTGTTGTCTGCTGTGCTTCGATGTGTTTGGTATAACTCGCATTGTGTTTGTTGGCTTCCTGTTTATTTCTACCGTATCTAGGTTTTCTCTAGTGACTAGTACGTCTAAGAATGGCAATCTTCCTTCTACTTCAGTTTCGTAGGTGAATTGTTTGTTTTTATGGGCGTCATTTAGGTCCTTCAGCGTCTTTTCTAATTCTCCTTCTTTTATTATGGCGAAGCAGTCGTCTACGTATCTTATCCACCCTCTCGGTAGTTTATCCTGCTTTTTTAGTGTCTGTTCTAGGTTGCCCATGAATATTTCGCTGATGAAAGCTGACAGGGGAATTGCCATGGGTGCTCCACCCAACTGCTTGTAGAATTCTCCTCTGAAGGTGAAGGAGTTTTCTTCTAGGCACAGTTTTGACATTCTCATGTATGCTTTTATTTCCTGTTTTGATACTTCTTCGTTTTGTTGCACCTTCAGAGGAGAATTCTACAAGCAGTTGGGAAGAGCACCCATGGGAATTCCCCTGTCAGCTTTCATCAGCGAAATATTCATTATTTTACAAAAAATTAGATATGCGTGAAATAGATGAAATTATTCAAATAACGACGGAGAGAATATTTGAGGATGGATGTGTCCAGCCTGAATTCCGAAAATATAAAAACAATATTATTAAAACAAAATCTTTCCTAAAACATTTTGAATTTTATCCAAATCACGACGGATAGGTACGACAGACACCAATCTATCCTAGAAGACAAAACCACTTCGTTTCTAATTATCGTCAAAGTCAAAATTTTAATAGTAACCAGCCTAGTCTAAATAGTCGGGGAGACCAGAACATCCACAAAATCGAAAAACTTTTCATAATAATTCTGGTTCGTTTAAGCGATTTAACGCAGGAGAAGAACATAATCTATCTCGAAATTTTAACATTTCGGGCGCAAATAGACAAGCAGATCAATTTGCATCCGCACAAGCAGACGGTTTTCTGGTCAAAGCAGACCTGAGCCAATGGAGATAGGAAATATCCACAGAAACAATCAGGACAGTTTTCACAATTTCAACCCCATTCATAATGCCAATTTTCATTACAGCCAGAGAAATAACAAATATTTTAACCAAAATAATAGAGCAAATTTTCAGAAGCGAAATTCGAAAGATTCGGGTGAAAACCAATCAAAAATAGATTTTGGTCACGTGGAAAACGAGTTTTTCAAAACTAGCTTCGCAAAACTATCCCATATTAAAAATAATGCTCAACAAATCAAAATACCACGCGAGTTATGTACTTTGCGTACATTAAACTTAAAAATAATAATTTTAAGTCTCTACGCGAAACTGTTTCTAATAAAACCACTGATTTTAAATTGGTAACACACTTTATTTAATCTGATCTTACGAACTGTACTTGAACTGTACTTGAGCTTACAACTGATCTTCAACTGCGACTAAACTTCAACTGAACTGAACTGAACATACTTAGCCTAGTGCCCAATGCTTTTATACTAAGTTCTTATCGCTAAATTTCCATGCAGCCTCGTTGAATTCAGATAACGATTCTTGCGGATGCAAGCGCTGTCATTAAGATAAGCAATTTGCTGTGGATGCAAGTCTTTATTGGCAAATGATTTTGGAATGGATGTAATTCTGCATTTAATGAAATTGGATATGAGATAAGCGATTTTTGGGTGGTCTCGTTATATTCTGATCTTATCTGAATTCATATGTGGTATTGTTAATGGCTTTCTTGTTGGGTTTTGTTAAAGGAAAGTATTGTTGGTATGTCATTGTTTGAGCGATTTGTGGGGGTGGGTACAACTCCTCCCTCCTTAAGTTTGTTGTTGTCCTCGACAATTTTTATTACTTTTAGCTCTGTATCTTTTTCTTTATTGGTAGTAATGTTTACTTTAAATTTGGATTTTTTACAATAAAGATATGTTGCTGTAATGAGTGCAAATATGATAATTAGAACAGTGAGGGTAGTTCCGAAAGTAATTGTATTCCTTGCATTAATATATTTTATTTCATTTATCTTTTTAAGATTTTCCAGTTGTTCTAATTGTATTGTTTCGAAGCTGGGTTCGTATATATATCCTGTGATGTTTGTTATAGGGTTCAAGGTTAATACTTGTTGAAAAGTTTTGACTTCATTTGAAAGGATTTTTCCATCTATTTCTATTTTACAATTGCTAAATCTAATTACATAATGTCCATTTAGTTGGTATGTTTCTTCATTACAATTGTGGATGATTATTCCATTCTTATTTGCTATGAACAATAGGCCTTTTTCTATTTCTGTAACCATTGTTCTGTTATCTGCTTTTATAATACAATTAATTTTCTTACACATTAACTTATTTTTAAGTTGTTTTACATATTTTTCTGTTTCAAAGTAGTTTCCATAGTACATTATTACCTCGTTAATATTAATATTTAGAGTTTCATTGTTTTTATTTGGTATTTTCTTTACATAATATGATAGGGTTGGTTGTGTTAAAATTGGTACATTTATTACGAATATTATAATACTTTCTTTACTGAATATATTTATTGTTATATCTTTAAGTTCATCAAATGATATATCCAATTCTTTTATTTCATCGTGAGTTAATATTGACGAGACATTAGTCCTGATCTTGCTGAGTTTACATTGTCAATAATTTTTTCTAACTCATCTTTTAGTAAGTCAAGGTTATGATTTAGTTGCATATTTATGAGAATTTTATTCGTCTGATACGTTATGTTGTTTATGTCTTTAGTCAGTTGTTGGTACATTGTGTTAGTCTCGTTTATGTTAAACATGATTTTATTTAAATTATTTTGGAATGTGTTATTTATTTTTATTTGGTTATTCATTGATTTTATTATTTCGTGGTTATTTGTATCTATTATCTTAAGATGTTCCATGATTTCTTCATAGTCATTGTTATCCATTTGACCAAATAGCCATTTGTAAACATTTCCGATAGGATCAATTAATCCACGTTTATTTCTGTTTAGTTTTGGTGGTTTGTTTGCATTTCTAGTGCGTTTATTCCTTTTGTTAGTTATTTTATTAAAATGTAACAATTTTATTTCACCACGAACTGTTTCTATTGTTTCTATTATATGGGGATTTGTTTCTATTTCGGATGCTATGTGATTTATTGCTATTTCATATTGATTTAGGTCTATTTTATGATAAATTCTTTTATGATCTTTTATTAGCCTTATTGGGTCCTTTATGATTAGTAGTATACCGGATTCAAATTCTACTTTTTCTACTGTGATTTCTGCTTTAGATACGGGTACGATGAGTAGGAACATTAGTGTCATCATCGATATCTTCATTGTGAGGTGCTGAAATTATGAAAGAATTTTGCCTTGTATTATCTCTAGGATCATTCTCTTCCTGATATGGGGTATATCTTTTTGTAGGAATTTTAAAGGTTTCGCTTTTGATATGAGTTTTGCAAAAGTGCATGCAAATACTCCACAGTCATTACTATTATCTTGTAGAGGAATGTTTCTTTCGTTGGTTAAAGTATACTTCGTTTTATCGCAGGGTTTGTTTAATTTATCTATAGATTCGTTATTTACATAGTCCGAAAGTAATTGTAGTGTTTCGTTATCCGTGTTTCCTAGTGCATCGTATATTTTAATAGTTTTGTTATCAAAGTTTATTATTGCTGTTGTCCAATGGTTATTTTTATGTATGGGGATTATTATCATGTTGTATGAAAATATGTTTACTTTTCGTGTCCATCTCTTCACTGCCTCATATCCTGATTTTTGTAGGATTGGGATGAAGAATGTATTCATAACATGTATTTTAGGTAGATTATTTTGTTCGTTATTATTTTCTGCTATTAAGTTCAAATAGAAGTTTATTATCTGATCGTTTAACCAATTATCATTTGTTAGTGTATTTATATCTGCTTTAGTTATAGTTAGATTGAACTTCGATAATTTATGTGTATTTAATAAGCCGTTGTTTAATTTCTCTTGAATAATTTCTTCTTCTTCTGATGAAATTATTTTTTCTTCTTTTTCTGATGAAATTATGTTTTCTTCTTTTTCTATTATTTTTGGGGTTTTTGCTATGTTAATTGGTTCGTTAGCATATTTTTTTATTCTTTTTACTCTCCAAGGGTGGATTTTCGTTTTATGTTTAGTTGTGAATAGTTTACCTTCTTTATTTTTCATTATTTTGATTTTTCTGAATTTGGTTTTTTCTTTATGTCTTTCATTTAATTTTTATAAATATTGGCCCTTGTTTAATGTCTGGTATTTTTTCTCTGTTTTTGTTGTGGTATTCGATCCATTTAAGTTTTTTATTTGTCAATGTCTTATGCAATTGATTCTTCTCGATGTTTCCATATTGTACATAAATTGGTTTTGCTGATATTGTTGAGTGTATGGTGCTATTATAGAATTCTGCTGCTTTTAGGATTTGTTCACTTATATAGGTTTAGTTTTAATAAGGACTCTAATTTGTTCTAAGAGAGTGTTGTGACATCGGTTCATGTCGGAATTACCTGTATGGGATTTCGGGGATGTGAAATGGATATCTATATCTTCTGTCCTTAGATATTCTTTGATGTTTATAGTGTTGAACTCGTTGTCTGCCACAAATCTTTGTGGTTTACCTAGAATCGCGGTTCGCTCACGAATTAGTTGGATAAAGGTTACCGTATTTTTATCTGTGGTTTCTTTGATATAAAGGCGTTTTCAGAATTTGTCTATTGCTGTAAAAAACTGTTTTCCTTTTATCGTGAATGTATCTATGTGTATTATTTCGTTGATGTCCTTAGGGGTTTCCGAAATTAAGAATTCTGGTTTCAACGGTTTTCTATCATATTTTACCTCATTGCAGATATCGCAATTATTTATATATTTGGTGATCAATTTCAATATACTATTGAAGTAGTACTTGTTCTTTATCTCTGCATAATTTTCTAAAATTCCGCGATGGTTAGTTTTTTCATGTAGTTCTTTGATTTTATTTTAGCATTGTTCTTCATGTATTAAATCGATTGCACGCTCTGTACATTTTATGAATTTCAATTTTACATTATTCGAATACAGCTTTATTATTGCTTGCTGGACGTTGTTCCATTCGTGGTCTGTTAGTTCGCAGTATATTCCTACTTGTCCTTATTCTGGTATATACTGTCTTAATATATTTATTATCGTTTTTTCATTATTTATGTCATTTTGATCTATATATATAGTTTTTTTTCATTGTTTTCACGAGATTTTTGTGATTCAATTACGGTCTGACAATTTATCTCATCAGGTAAAGCGTATTTGAATTTTATTTCTTCATTATTTATTAGTATTGTCCCTTCTCCAATATTTAGTTTCGCATTTAGTGAATATAACACATTTTGACCTATCACAGCTTTGAATTCTTTGTTGTGAAAGTTCATGACGTACCATAATATTTTGTGGGAACCAGGTAATTTGAATTCGGAGGGTATATTAGTTTTAACTTTTTGTTTTACGTTAAATGTTCCTCCTAATCCATTAACTGGAATTGGGGTATCTAGATTTATTTTAGGGTTATCGGCAAGACAATTTAGATCGATGCTAGATATAGATGCGCCGGTATCGATAAGTGTGGGTACTGTTTGATCATCAATAGTTAAGTTAACTATTGGTAGGTAGTTTCCGGCGATGATCTGAAAATTTTTATCCATTGGTTCAAATTTCCTGTTATCGATGGGGTTCTTGTTGTATCTAGTTTGTTGTCGATATGTGTTCGAATTTTCAACTTGCATTCGTTCGTTCGGATTATAATTTTTATAACGGTTATTATTATTTGGGTATCTATTATAGTTATTTTGGTATTGCGGATCGTTGTTATGGTATCTATTATGGTTGTAGTTATTATGGTATTGGTAGTTGTTATAATTTTTTTATGTTTATGATAGTTATTTTCGAGTTTGGGTTTATGGGGGTTATATTTGTGAGGTTTTTTGTCCGAAGGGTCGCTTGTATGGTCAGTATTTTGTTGTATTTCTCGTAATATATTATAGGCTTGTGTTAAAATTTCACAGTTCTTCATTTCGATCAAATATGCTTTGTACTCAGGCAAGAGGGACTTAAATTTATTCAAGACTAAATTTTCATTTCTTATTGAATTGAATTCTATATGCAAATTTTTCTGGGGATCTTGGATATACTTGGTATTTAATTTGTTTAACAATTTATTCAACTTATAATAGGCTTCGTCTATATTTCTATGACTTACCCTATGGATCTTAGTTACTTATGTGTTGTACGTTTCGTGGATTCCGAAAGTTAATAACAAAATGTGTTTGATGTTGTTCCATGTTTGGTTGGGTACTTTTTGGGCTACGTTCCGTGCTTCACCTTGTAACTTGTATAATACTTGTCGTAGTATGTACGTTTGTTGGTCTCCAGGTTGTGCTAACTGTAGAAGTGCTGATGCTTCATCTAACCAGCTTGTCAGTGCATACTCCTTGTTGTTGCCTGTGTAAACTGGGAGTTTTCGTGCTTCCTTCAAGATATCTTCGAATTCGAGTCTGAGTGGTAGATTTGGTAGCTCCTGTGGTTCCGCCATTTCGATTCGTTTCGTTAGTTATTTGTGTTTTTTTCTATATTTTATTTGTTTTTATAATGTTTAAGGCTCCCTGGCGGTCTCACCAGAGCAGTTTAGGGCCGCTTAGACCTTAATTAGTCGTACACCCTTAATTTTGTTGTTTGGTTTTATTAAAGTAGCTTTCGATCTTCTTATTTTTCCAACTGAACTTTCTCCAGTGTACTTTTTCGAATGATGCGAAAAACTAACTATTTTTAGTAGTCTAATTGAATTTTCTTCAATTAGAGTTGTTGTTAAATTTTCTTTAACTTGTAATAGGTTCGGTTTGTTCAAAGGGGATCCTCCCTCCTTTGACGGACGACTGCGCCAGTTATGTACTTTGCGTACATCAAACTTTAAAAAAAAGCCGCGAGGTGCGACCCTTGAGGTCCACACGGTCAACTTCCCAGTAATATCTACATAAACATTAACAACATTACAACAATGAGAGGTATTCATAGCAGTAACAGGAATGAGTTAATATGAATCATATCGTCTACGGGAGGGTCCATTGATTACGTAAGGTTTTTGGTCGATGAGGACAGATTGAATATTCACGCGGATCAATCGGTGGGGGCCTTTTTGGTGTTGAAAAATTTTGTTGGTTTTCAAAATTTAAGCATTTTTTTTAATTAAAAGACTATAAAAACTATTAAAAATCTGCTCAAATTATGCAAATACCTTAAAGCTTTGATTGAATTTACAACAATTTTTTTAGAATAAAAGATAAAAAGTAATAGCACTCGTATGAACCCTCTTTACATGGAAACTTTGAATGATTCTTTTATTTTTAATTTAGTTTTTTCATAATCATTGAATAAAATTTTGCCGGTTTCTCTCCAAAAACTGATAAGAATGTATAAATTTTATAAACTGGATCACTGTGCTGTGCAAATCAAGTTAAAAAATATTTTTTATGAAAAAAACATAATTTTTCGCATTTTCTTCTATTAAATTAAAAAGACGGCTAAAACGAATTTTTATAATGTTAAAAACTTCTCAAAGATGTTAATACACGTCAATTTACACCTTAATGATGCAAATATTATATCTGGTCCGTGAGATATAGTGAATGATAAAAATTACCTTGAAAATCATGATGACTTTTAATGATTTTTAATTTTTAATTGATTTTTTTACGTAATCATGAGGAAAAGTTTTGATGACGTTTTTACGAACATTGTTTGGAGTACATAAATTTTATAAACATTGATTACTAAGACTTGACAATAAATTTAAAAATTTATTGTTTTTGAAAAAAAAACCTAATTTTTTGCACTTTTTTTCTAAAAAATTTGAAAACCGCTCAAAGATTTTTTTTAAACATTTGATAGAATCACGCAAATGTTAATACGCGTCGATTAACACCTTGTTCAAAAAAATCATATGTTTGGTTCGCGAGATATAGTGCGTGACAGAAATGACCTTCAAACGGGTAAAACAGCAACCCCCCCCCCCCAACCGAAGTTTCCCAAAAACTAATCAGCTCTTGAGATTGCAAAGATGCTTCGATTGACACCTCAACATAGTTGATACGACTTTGTTTACGTGAGTTATCGTCGTAGAAAAAAGTGTCCACGAACGTACATACGTACGTACGTATGTACATACACACACACACACACATACATCTCCCTTTCTAAAAACACTTTATATATACTCTATAGACCTCAAAACGTAAAGAAATGTTGAAAATTTCAATTTCGATTTTCGAGGCGATTACAAGAACTTCCCATATACTGGGAAGTTAATAATTTTTAGTCTCTACGCGAAACTGTTTCTAATAAAACCACTGATTTTAAATTGGTAACACACTTTATTTAATCTGATCTTACGAACTGTACTTGAACTGTACTTGAGTTTACAACTGATCTTCAACTGCGACTAAACTTCAACTGAACTGAACTGAACATACTTAGCCTAGTGCCCAATGCTTTTATACTAAGTTCTTATCGCTAAATTTCCATGCAGCCTCGTTGAATTCAGATAACGATTCTTGCGGATGCAAGCGCTGTCGTTAAGATAAGCAATTTGCTGTGGATGCAAGTCTTTATTGGCAAATGATTTTGGAATGGATGCAATTCTGCATTTAATGAAATTGGATATGAGATAAGCGATGTTTGGGTGGTCTCGTTATCTTCTGATCTTATCTGAATTCATATGTGGTGTTGTTAATGGCTTTCTTGTTGGGTTTTGTTAAAGGAAAGTATTGTTGATATGTCATTGTTTGAGCGATTTGTGGGGGTGGGTATAACTCGCGTTGCTAAACACGCGATCTTCATTCTCCATAATTAATGGGCATATAAACGTCTTTAGAAAGATTAAGATGACGCCGTTGCCTTTTTCAACAATCACGGGAAGAGATTTTATTGAACATGAGGTTCACACTCCCGCTCCAGAAGAATTTAAACTGTCTTCAGGTGCTAGAATAAGGTGGAAGGTCAAACCTTTCTGTGACAGGAAATACCAATTCATCATAGGGGTTGATCTTCTCAATACATTAGATACTTTAATAGATCTTGAAGAAAAAGTTATAACCCTTAACGGAGAAATTCTCAAATTTGTCAAAAGTCTAAGTAGTAAAGTAAAGTAAAGTAAAGTATATATTTAAAGAAATCTGCACATTACAAAGGCTAGAAAAGGATTACTTGGAAAGGTTAAAACTAAATCACTTGAATGATGAGGAACACAAGGAAGTTTCAAAACTCGTTAAGAAATTTAAGAAAGTATTTTTCAAAGAAGGGATTAGCGAGCACTCCAAACATTCAACACGAAATTAGAACTGTCAAGGATTCTCAAATTAATTCGAACCTTTATCGGTACCCTCCCAAGCAGGAGGTGGAGGTCAGAAATCAAAAAACGAATATGGAAGAGCAGGGAATAGTAAGAAAAAGTAACTCTAGGTATTCCAGTCCTCTGATCGTCGCCCCAAAGAAAAGCGATAACTCAGGAAACAAAAAGTTCCGAATCGTCATCGACTACCGTAAACTAAATGAGATTACGGTGGACGACAAGTTTCCGCTACCTAATATTGAGTCCCTCCTAGACAAGCTAGGACGAGCGCAGTATTTCTTTACCATAGACCTTGCAAAAGGATACTATCAAATCCTCGTTAAAGAGGAAGATAGACACAAAACCGCTTTTGTGACACCTCATAGCTTGTATGAGTTCGTTTGCATGCCGTTCGGGTTAAAAAACGCACCCGCCACTTTCCAACGGCTCATAAATGATGTTTTGAGAAGTCATATTAACAAAAATTGCGTTGTATATCTCGAAGACGTTTTGATATTTAGTACATCTTTGCAAGGACACGTTTGTGTATTGACCGATATCTTTAAAATTCTAGAATCTAATAAACTAAAAGTCCAAGTTGATAAGTGTACATTTTGAAGTAAGGAAACCAGCTTTCTTGGTCATATCATTACGTCAGAATGATTTAAACCGAATCAAGAAAACATTGAAGCAATACAGCAGGTGAAACTCTCTCAAACAGAAAAACAAATGAAAAGCTTTCTGGGGTTAACCGGTTATTACCGGAAATTTATTCGCGATTGTGCCAAAGTCGCGCAACCAATTAACAAATATTTGGAAAAAAATATCAAAATCAATACGAAAGACCCTAATTATATAGAGGCCTTCGAAAAATTAAAAGCATTGGTGAGTTCTCACCCTATACTGAGGCTTCCCGATTTCAACAAACCTTTCCAACTGACGACGGACGTATCTAATTATGCGAAAGGAGCAGTTCTTTCACAAGAAGACCACCCTGTCTGCTTTGCGTCTCGTACTTTGAATTCGCACAAGAAAAATTATTCGGCGACCGATAAGAAATTTCTTGCCATCGTATGGTCGGTAGGCTATTTTCGACCATATCTGTATGGCAACAAATTAAAAAATTTTACGGACCATCAGCCGATAAAGTACCTGCAGGCGAAATATAAGAGTAAGGACTTATCACCAAGGCATCAAAGATGGCTGTTAAAATTAGGCGAATATAAATTCGAAACAGAATATTTGAAAGGGAAAGAGAATCGAGTGGTGGATTTTCTGAGTTGAATAGATAATCCAAATGCTCAAGGAAAAACCAATATAATTTTAAGCAAGGCTGACTCGTGCTCAGATTTAGGAATTTTATTCAACGTTGAGGTAAATGCTGACGCCACCATGGCTACTAAGCACTCCGCTGATGAGGAGTTACTTGACCACATCCCGATAAAGGAAGATATTGTAAATAAATACCGAACACAAATAATTTTAACAAATAACAAAATCTCTGAGCTAGAAATAATACATAGAAAATGAATTATATATATCGCAGAATATGATTTTGATAGAATCCACGACATTTTCCGACAATACATAAAGAAATGTACTACAGAAATATACTCCAAACTGCCGGATCGCGAAATGTTTTCCAATGACAAACAAATAAAGTTTGTGAGATGTTCCCTTAGAGCTGTGAATGTAGAAACAGAAACAGAAGCAGTTAGACAAATTTCTTTTTACCACGTTCAAGAAAGCGTGCATTCTGGGATTCAAGAAACATACAATACACTAAAATATAAAATTTAAATCCTAAACTCCTGGTACTTGTCCAAATTGTTTTAAATCAATGTGATGTATGTCAAGTCGTAAAATACGATCGTAAGCCCATAAAGCCAAAATTTCAAGTTAGCGAAACAGCCTCCGACATAAATCAAATCATACATGTAGATATCTATACAATATTGAAGCATAGTTTTCTGAAGATAATAGACAAATTTTCAAAATTTGCCGCACCCTCTTATTAAATGATCGCAATCATGTCACAATAATTGAAGCATTCGAAGAACATTTTGCAAAGGTTGCAAAGCCAAAGAAAATAATAGCATGAAATGAGTTTAACGGAATCCTTATGAAAGAATTTTTCCAAGCAGAAAATATCGAAATTCATCTTACTAAGCCCCACAGCCACACCAGAATTTCTGATGTGGAAAGGTTCCATGAAACTCTAGTAGAAAAATTCTGAGCTCTTACACATAACAAGCCTAAAATCTCAATTTGAAAATTGTTACAAAGAGCCGAAAGAATTTATAACGAACGATTCCATTCATCAATAAGGTGTACTCCAAGTGAAGTACAATATCACAAAGTCGACTTTGATAAAGTCAAGAAAAACCTTCTTAACGCAAAAAAAGGGGCTAAACCGAGCCAGTGAAAAAAGAAAGGATTATAGAAAGATTAGAACGAGAGGATTCATAAGAAACTTCACAGTGGCTAGATTAAAACATCAGCCCAAGTTGATAAAAACGAAACTCAAAAACGGCCATCCCACGAATATCAGGAGACCTGCCAAATTTTATCAAGCTTCAGAACATGAAGACCCTTGAGGTTTACACGGTCAACTTCCCAGTAATATCTACATAAACATCAAAAACATTAAACACAATAATAATTTTGAAAATAATACTACTTTAAATAATAATAATGAGAGGTATTCATAGCAGTACCAGAAATGAGTTAATATTAATCATATCATCAACGGAAGGTTTTTTGGATTTCCAACATTTAAGCATAAAAAAACTAACACTAAAACACTGTAGAAACTATTAAAAATCTGCTCAAATTATGCAAATATTATAAAACTTGGATTGAATTTACAACAATTTCCTTAGAATAAAAGATATAAAGTATTATTGTTCGTATGAACCCTCTGTACATCATAACTTTGAATGATTTTTTATTTTTAATTTAGTTTTTTTAATATTCATGAATAATGGTTTTGCTAGTTTCTCTTCACAAACCTATGAGAATGTAGAAATTTTATAAACATTTATTACTGTGCTGTGCAAATCAGGTTAAAAAAATATTTTTTATGTAAAACCCTAAAAACCCTGAAAGCCTAATTTTTTTGCATTTTCTTTTATTAAATTAATAAGCGGGTGAAACAATTTTTATATTATGTTAAAAAAATTGCAAAAATGTTAATACACGTCTATTGGCACCTTAATGATGCAAATATTATATCTGGTTCGTGAGATATAGAGAATGATAAAAATGACCTTTAAAATCATGATGATTTTTAATGATTTTTTTATGTTTCATTTAATTTTTTACGTGATCATTACAAAAAGTTTTGATGATGTTTTCACAAAAAATGTTTTTAGTATATAAATTTTATAAACATTGACTACTATATTCCGGAAATCAGATTAAAAATTTATTGTTTATGAGAAAAAACCTAATTTTTTGCACTTTTTTCTCTTAAATTAAAAAACACCTTCAATACTTTTTTTAAAAACTTGAGGGAATCACACAAATATCAATACGCGTCGATTGACACCTTTTTCAAGGTAATCGTATGTTTAAATCGCGAGATATAATGCATGACAGAAATGACCTTCAAATGGGCAAAACAGCAAACCCCACCCGACCGAAGTATTCCAAAAACTAATCAGCTCTTAAAATTGCAAAGACGCTTCGATTGACACCTTAACGAAGTCGATACGACGTTATTTACGTGAGTTATGCTCGTAGAAAAAACTGTCCACGAACGCACGTACGTACACACACACACACACACACACACACACATACTCCTTTCTAAAAACACTTTATATATACTCTATAGACCTCAAAACGTAAAGAAATGTTGAAAATTTCAATTTCGATTTTCGAGGCGATTACAAGAACTTTCCATATACTGGGAAGTTAATAAGGAACGGCTTTTTCCCCAATTTTTTTATTTAATTATTGCTATTTTGCGCCAAGGGTTAAATGTTTTGGAATTTTAAACCGATCCTATCTTGTAGAAAATTTCATTACGCAACTTTTATATGCAAATAACTTTGCTATAAAATGCACCGTTTTAAAGTTAGGAGTGAGACAAGCAGAAAAAACACGATTTTTTCCAAGTTATAAACATTTCCATTTTTAACTTCCCAGTATATGGGAAGTTCTTGTAATCGCCTCGAAAATCGAAATTGAAATTTTCTACATTTCTTTACGTTTTGAGGTCTATAGAGTATATATAAAGTATTTTTAAAAAGGGAGATGTATGTGTGTGTGTGTGTATGTACGTTCGTGGACACTTTTTTCTACGACGATAACTCACTTAAACAAAGTCGTATCAACTATGTTGAGGTGTCAATCGAAGCGTCTTTGCAATTTTAAAAGCTGATTAGTTTTTGGGAAACTTCGGTCGGGGGGGTTTGCTGTTTTACCCGTTTGAAGGTCATTTATGTCACGCACTATATCTCGCGAACCAAACATATGATTTTTTTGAACAAGGTGTTAATCGACGCGTATTAACATTTGCGTGATTCTATCAAATGTTTAAAAAAAATCTTTGAGCGGTTTTCAAATTTTTTAAAAAAAAAGTGCAAAAAATTAGGTTTTTTTTCAAAAACAATAAATTTTTAAACTTATTGTCAAGTCTTAGTAATGAATGTTTATAAAATTTATATACTCCAAACAATGTTCGTAAAAACGTCATCAAAACTTTTTCTCATGATTACGTAAAAAAGTAAATTAAAAATAAAAAATCATTAAAAGTCATCATGATTTTCAAGGTAATTTTTATCATTCACTATATCTCACGGACCAGATATAATATTTGCATCATTAAGGTGTCAGTTGAAGTGTATTAATATCTTTGTGAAGTTTATACATTATACAAACTCGTTTCAGCTTTTTTTTAATTTAATAGAAGAAAATACAAAAAATTATAGTTTTTTTCATAAAAAATATTTTTTGAACTGATTTGCACAGCACAGTAATAAATGTTTATAAAATGTATACATTCTTATCAGGTTTTGAAGAGAAACCGGCAAAATTTTCTTCCTTGATTATAAAAAAAAATAAATGAAAAATAAAAAAACATTCAAAGTTACCATGTAAAGAGGGTTCATACGAGTGCTATTACTTTTTATCTTTTATTCTAAAAAAATTGTTGTAAATTCAATCAAAGCTTTAAGGTATTTGCATAATTTGAGCAGATTTTTAATAGTTTTTATAGTCTTTTAATTAAAAAAAATTGCTTAAATTTTGAAAACCAACAAAATTTTTCAACACCAAAAAGGCCCCCACCGATTGATCCGCGTGAATATTCAATCTGTCCTCATCGACCAAAAACCTTACGTAATCAATGGACCCTCCCGTAGACGATATGATTCATATTAACTCATTCCTGTTACTGCTATGAATACCTCTCATTGTTGTAATGTTGTTAATGTTTATGTAGATATTACTGGGAAGTTGACCGTGTGGACCTCAAGGGTCGCACCTCGCGGCTTGTTTATTTTTTAATTTTCCCGACTGTTTTAAGAGGGAGCATAAATCAATTATTATTATAGGAGTTATTCCCAAACTTTTTCTGCAAAAATCAGCGTGCCCCCTTTCAACGACCAAATTTAGTCGTTTTTCTACAGATCCGCCCTGGTCTATCAGCCGTATTGGCTGCGCTCCTTGTATATTGTAATTAAGTAATAATAGGGAAATAAAGACAACTAAAAACTTAACTAAATCTTTTAAAAAACAAAACGTGCAAAGCCAGCATTTCTTTTATGGCAAAACTTGCAACATCAGCATTCCATATCCACTATCAGATATCGGAAGTGGACCCATTTTGTCGCGAGCTGCAGATTGCTTTGTCGATTCGATGGTATAAGTCTTAATCAGATCGGTGTTAAGAACGTAGTTAATTTCAATAGAGAAAATTTTTTCAGAAAGCAGATTTTTCTTCGGAATAGTTTCGGGCTTAGGAATTATTAAAATATATTTTAATTTCCCAGTATATCTGAAATTCTTGTCATCCCCTCGAAAATCGAAATAGAAATTTTCAACATATCTTCACGTTTGGGATCTTTGGAGTGTATTTAAAATGCTTTTAGAAAGTATGTATGTATGTATGTACATACGTATGGTCGTACGTACGTGCGTTCGTGGACACTTTTTTCCACGAGCATAACTCACGTAAACAAAGTCGTATCGACTTCGTTAAGGTGTCAATCGAAGCGTCTTTGCAATCTTAAGAGCTGATTAGTTTTTGGAACATTTGGGTCGGGGGGTTTGCTGTTTTGCCCATTTGAAGGTCATTTCTGTCATGCGTTATATCTCGCCAACCAAATATACGATTACCTTGAAAAAGGTGTCAATCGACGCGTATTGATATTTATGTGATTCCATAAAGTTTTTAAAAAATTTCTTCGAGCCGTTTTTGATTTAAAAAAAAGTGGAAAAAATTACGTTTTTTTCCAAAAGCATTAAAGTTTTAACCTTATTTTCAAGTCAAAATAATCAATGTTTATATAATTTTTCAACTCCAAAAAGTTTTCCTCAAAATCTCATCAAATTTCTTACTTATCATTACAAAAAAAATTAAAAATATAATGTCATTAACAGTCATCATGATCTTCAAGGTCATATTTGTCATGCGTTATATCTCGCGACCCAAATATACAATTTGCATCATTTAGGTGTTCATCGACGTGTATTAACATTTCTGTAAGTCTATGCAATTTTTAAAAGAATCGTGATAGCCTTTTTTTAATTTAAGAAAAAAATGTGCAAAATATTAGTTTTTTGTCATAAACAATAAATTTTTAACCTGATTTACGAAGCACAGTAATCAATTTTTATAAAACTTATAGACTTCACGCAGTGCTTGTAAAAACATCATCAAATTTTTCTCTCATGACTGCAAAAAACATTAAATAAAAAATAAAAAATCATTAACAGTCATCATTATCGTGAAGGTCATTTCTGTCATTCACTATATCTCACGAATTAGATATAATATATGCATCATTAAGGTGTGAATCGACGTGTAATAACATCTTTGTGATTTATTTAACATTTTTAAAATTCATTTCAGCCGTTTTTTGCCAATTTAATAGAAAAAAATGCGAAAAATTAGGGTTTTTTCATAAATAATACTTTTTTAACCTGATTTGCACAACACAGTAATAAATATTTATAAAATTTATACATTCTTAGCAGTTTTTGAAGGGAGACCGGAATTTTTTTCCATGATAATGAAAAAACAATTAAAAAAAATTAAAAATCATTCAAAGTTACCATGTAAAGAGGGTTCATACGAATGATATTACTTTATTTCTTTTATTCTAAATAAATTGTTGTAAATTCAATCAAAATTTTAAAATATTTGCATAATTTGAGCAGATTTTTAAAAGTTTTTATAGTCTTTCAATTAAAAAAACAGCTTAAATTGTCAACATCATTAAAATTTCAATCAAATTTGCATTTGTGGTAATCAACGCTTTGAATGGTAAAATGTTTCATATTCAATAATTTCCAGACTCATATGCTTTAAAAACCTGTAGTTTTTAATAGATTCATTTTTTAGTAATCGTAAGATTCCAATTACTTCCTCCATCATCATCTGTAAAACATTTTACTTTTTACATGCAAATGAACCTATTTTTGACTGCATATTCAAAATTTACCAAACGAATGTTTAAAGTAATTATTAATCTTATTGATGTAAAACCGTGAAAAAATATAAATTCAGTGATTATGCTGAAGTCAAGGCAATTTTGAACGCAACTATTCAAATTGGTTATCACGCGACAAAATTTCTTCAATGAGAATAATAACAAAAACTGCATTCATTTTTGCTAGCGCTCTTTTGTCCTTTCACATCAATATGTGAAAATAACAAATAACGTAGATTGATCCGCGGCAAAATTCAATTAAATCAATCTGTCCTCATCGACCAAAAACCTTACGTAATCAATGGACCCTCCCGTAATTTTAACTCATTCCTGTTACTGCTATGAATACCTCTCATTATTATTACTTAAAGTAGTATTTTTTCCAAAATTATTATTGTGTTCAAAATTTTTAATGTTTATCAAGATATTACTGGGAAGCTGACCGTGTGGACCTCAAGGGTCACACTTTGCGGCTTGCTAACTTTCCAGTACAGTTGTTGCGGATCAGTTTTCTTTGTTTTTGGTTCACATTTTTCAATTCTTCCAAATTTGTTACCTATAGAAATTTCCCTCAGTACACTGCCAAATAATCGGCATTGGCAGTACTAAATCCCAAATTGGCAATCCACCACACGCGCTGTCTCTTTCGAGAGGTGAGTTCAGGTGATCGAGCGCGAATCGGTTCTCTTTACGTGATGTCGCCCTTTGATTGGCCGAAAACATTTGCTGATTACCATATATGGTAATAAATGAAGCAAAAATGCTTCGACTCCAGATCGCGGTGAAGTGGGTGTGAGGGTAGATCTACAAGAGGTGATGGACTGTGGTGTATGGGAGAGAGTGTAGTTGAAGGAGAGTCGAAAAAATTCAGTCAAGGAGTCTGAAGCGAGAAGTTTTTGGTTTTGCGCGTGGTGTGGAATTCGCGTGGGACTCGATCGGCGATAGATTATTCGTAGTAGCGCGTACCAAGCGCATCACTCGTAAATCGGCCGGAGGGTAGGCTCCGCGTAAGCAGTTGGCAACGAAGGTTGCGCGTAAAAGTGCATCATCAACCGGAGGCATCAAGAAAAATCGTCCTGGCACCGTCACCATGCGAGAAGTTCTTCGCGATCAGAATCCGACTGAGATGCTGATTCTTCTGCTGCGATGGCTTTGCAAGAAGCCAGCGAAACATATTTGATGGAATTGTTCGAGGATACGAATTTGTGTGCTATTCATGCCAATGTGTCACCATCATGCCAAAAACCATCCCGCTTGCTCGTCGTTTTCGAGGCGAACGTGCTTAACCAGATTCCACGCACGTTTGTATATGAGATCAAAATTTAACAAGAGGAAGGTGTGTTATTTTTATTTATTTCATTTCGCTAAACTACTTCTAGGATTAGTGTTAGGTTACTTTGATCATTATTACAATAACAGCATCCGTTTCGAGTCTCTTGTGATCTTATAACAATCACATTTGCATTAGTGATTATATTTCGTAAGCCATTTAGGTTTAGTCGTTATGTACTACATACGAGACTATCTAAGACAATAATTAGTGAAGTTGGATGTAAACGATTGTTTTCAATTAAAATTCTAAATAATTTATTGGAAATAAAGTGTAAATAATATGAAGTGAGTGTCATTGTGTTCTCCCCTCCGCAGCGTGATCTCGATCGGAGTATGCTTCGGTTTTTCCCTTTTTATAGCCCACGACCCGGTGAGCTAGCCGGTTTCGAAAAATTTTTATGTATGGTCGCCACTATGCGGCCACTGTTGGTGGGTGCTCCTCACGGGGTCTCCTCTCGGCAATCGTCTTCCCCGTAGCGTCCGAACTGGCGAGGCACGTGGAGGATGGTTGTCTGGGCAGGAGAGGTGGTAGTGCGAAGCACGCAACACATGGAGCCAAACGTGGGGCCTTCTGCCTTTCTAAATTTGTGAACTAAAACTTCTAGTGTGTGTCGAAATTCGGAAAAGTTTTGGGTAATTCGCGTAGTTTGTTTGAATCGGGATTGTGGATATCTCACTCACACATAGTAATCGCTTCCACGTTTGAAACTGACGCAATCCCAATTTCGACCCACTTCTTCTTCCATAAATAGATAAAATAAAATTCACTTTTAACTTTTAGTCGTCGAATAATTTGTTGTTACGTACTTCACATTTTGTTGTGACACACAATTTAAGTGTCTCAGTAAATTTTGTATCGGATCGCGTAATGTATGTTGGTGGGGAGACCAAATATATCTTTCAAAAAAATATAATACAAATAATAATCACTTCATGTTAGTCCGATTCGGTATGTGAATCGACACAAAAATACTAAGTCACACTTTTGTAAAAAAACTATGTACAATAATTTAAGTAAAAATTCATGTAAACTTATGTAAAACTATTGTAAACCACTCACACTCACACTCCTACAATCGGTTTCGGTAGTACGCGTTCAGTATCTTCACCGCGTTTAGTAGCTGAGCGTATCGCCCATTGGCGTATAATTGAGATATTTATCGTAGTTTTGGGGCGTTTCGCTATAAGCAAGTAATTTGGACCGCCTTTTTGAGTTAGCTATAATATCGTTAGTTGTAATATAATATCGCATAATATCGTATCGTATAATATCGTATCGTGTAATATCTTATTCTGTAAAATACCTTAAACATTTTTATTCGCTCAAACCTTCAGTCGCTCTATTACCTAACTCAACACATATAAACTAACTAATATCGCAATTTCTATATCATTCTATCGTGCAACATGGATATTCCTCAATCATTTTTGCCCAAAGCAGTGTCTTCTCCGGTTACGTCTCCGGAAATCAGACCATCCCTCGAGTAAGGGACTAACTTCGTTGTCTGCTGGAACTGTAAGCGTAATGGGCATTCCTTTGGAAATTGTCCAAACCCGGTAAATCGACTTTTCTATTTTGGCTGTGGCCACGATGGTGTCCTGAAACGGAACTGTGTTAAATGCAATCGATCCACTCCAGTCATCGCCAACACCATGCCTCTGAATCGGTCCAACCGAACAAAACCACGTATCCCAGTCAGACCCGAAGCAAATCCGCGTCTGTAAGTCCGGTACCTACCTACCCTGACATTTCTACTAGGGATGTTACCATCCAAACGGACCCCAATATCAATTTAAAACCTGTAATAGTACCTGTCGAGTCCATGTAAGCGATCCTGTTTCCGTGACGTCACCTCATTTAGTGCATCCTTCTTTTAAATCTAAATGTCGCTCACTGTCCAATAGTCGCTTACGTCGGTGTAAACGTACGGCATTATATTTTTATAAACTTCGTCAACTGCGTAAGGCAGTAGAACATTCCATATATTCCGATGATCCTTCTGCTAATTCCCGACCATTTCGTGAAATAGCCATTCATGGGCATGAACTTTCTGGGTTACTCGATAGTGGAGCTAGCGTTAGCGTATTAGGTCACGGGGCCTTAAACCTCATATCAAAACTACAACTTTATCTGCATTCGTCCAAACTCCACATTATTACTGCTTCTGGACAACATGTCTCCGCGTTAGGGTATGTAGACACTTCAGTCTCGTTCGGGAATTTAATTAAACCCATTCGATTTTTAGTAGTCCCTTCTCTAGCACATTCCGTGTATCTTGGAATCGATTTTTGGAATGCATTTAATATCGTGCCTCTTCAGTTACCTTCCCTATAAGTACTTAATACTGTTTCTAGCTCGTGAAGGCGATGTGTATCATCACTTACCCAAAGCGCAGCAGTTGCAGCTTCAATCTGTTATTCAGACCTTTCCGTCCTTTAACGAGCGTGGCTTGGGGAAAACTTCCCTTCTGAGTCATACTATCGATACGGGTTCAGCCAAACCCGTTAAACAGCGTCACTATTCGGTGTCTCCAATTATTCAATCTCAGTTATATTCAGAATTAGATCGTATGCTTTCACTCGGCGTTATATAGGGAAGTCAGAGCTCATGGTCGGCAAACCCGGTAAAAACCCGCTATGTCTGGACGCTTGTTGGGTTAACGAAGTCACTATCAAGGATGCGTATCCTCTTCCGCTAATTGAGGGTCTCTAATCTCGTCTAAAATCTACTAAATTTATAACCAGTCTAAATCTCACGGACGCCTTCTGGCAAATTCCGTTATCTTTGGAGTCTCGCGAAAAGACCGCTTTTACAGTCCCTGGTCGTCCTCTGTATCATTTCACTGTTATGCCTTTTGGTCTTTGCAACGCCCCACAAACTATGTGTCGCCTCATGCATAAAATCATTCCGCACGAGTATCATGACAAAATTTTCGTCTATCTAGACGACCTAGTCGTTACCAATGCCACCTTTGAGGAACATTTAGATCTATTAAGTAAAGTGGCTCAATATCTCAATTCTGCAGGCCTTACTATTAACGTAGAAGAAAGGAAATTTCTTCAACGCGAGATCAAATATCTCGGAAATATAGTCAGTGACGGTATGCTAGAAACCAATTCGGATATATTTTCTAGTATTTTTGACTACCCCACTCCTAGGTCCGCTAAGGACGTACGGCGTTTTATGGGAATGGCGGGTTGGTATCGTCGTTTCATCCTTCGCTTCGCCAGCATCAATGCGCCTCTAACCGATTTACTTCAGAGTAAGCGTCCGTTTAAGTGGAATGACTCCGCCGAAAACGCTTTCTCACAAATAAAACAAGCCTTAATTTCGGCTCCAGTTTTGATTAATCCAGACTTTGGTAAACCCTTCTTGATACAGTGTGACGTCAGTACTACCAATATATGTAGCGTGTTATTTCAAAAGGATGAGGATGGTAAGGAGCATCCTATTGCTTTTGTGTCCAGTAAATTAAATTCTGCCCAACGTAACTATACTATCACTGAACTCGAATGCCTTGCGGCTGTCCAAAGTGTAAAAAAATTTTGTGCCTATATCGAGGGGTTTTCTTTCATTATCATTACCGATCATACCAGCCTCAAATGGCTGATGCGACAAACTGATCTTTCCGGCAGATTGGCTCGTTGGAGTCTCAAACTACAAGGATTTGACTTTCAAATCCAACACTGCAAAGGATTCGTAAATGTCGTCCCAGACGCGTTGTCGCGCTTACATGATGGTATTGTAGCCGGCAATATCTCTATTCCCTCTGACCAAACTTCAACTTCAATTCTTCCGGAACATGCTTCTCTGCATCCTTTAATTCCTGAGTCAGTCTTTGGTGAACCTTCATATCTAGAACGTATCGATCTTATACATCAAAACCCCGATAAATTTTCTAATCTTTGGGTACAACACGGAAAAATTTATATTAATACTGGTGTCATGTCGGATGCCCAAGAAAATATCCCTCAAACTAAACTGTGGGTGCCCGACAGTGTATAAACACTTCTTATCTCTCACAGTCATAGCTCCCCTGTATCCGCACATGGTGGTATCCATAAAACCGCCGAAATATTGCGTCGTTATTTCTATTGGCCTCGTCTCAAACTCGACGTCCGTAAATTTATTGGTCAATGTTCTGTCTGCAAACAGACAATGTCTAATAACCAAGCTCTACGTCCACCACTCGGACAAATTCGCATTTCTGAGCGCCCACTGCAACGCCTGTTCATTGACTTTCTGGGTCCATATCCCCGTTCTAAGTTCGGAAATACTCAACTTTTCGTGGTGCTACACCACTATTCAAAATTTGTATGGCTTAAGGCTATGCCTAAAGCCACTGCCGAATCCGTTGTGAACTTTCTTTCCGAAAATATTTTCCATACTTTTGACGTCCCCGAATTTATTCATTCCGACAACGGAGTGCAATTTGTATCTAAAGTTTTCACGCAATTTCTGTCAGACTACAATATCACTCAAGTTTTAAATCTTCGGTATTCTCCACAGTTCAACGCTTCTGAGCGTGTCAATCAATCCATTTTATCAGTTATTCGCTCTTATATTGGTGACGACCATCGTAATTGGGACCGTTTCTTGGTTGAGACATGCTGCATTTAGGAACGTAGTGGATGAATCCACTGGTTGTTCACCGCATTTCGTAACGTTCGGATTCCAGGCTATGAGACATGGCTCTGATTACACTCCCTTACGTAAATTATCCTTCCTAGCTGATGGCGAACTAAGTGTCACGGAGCGCAACGACAAAATGCGTGATATTCAAATCATGGCCCAATCTAAACTCCAAGAATCCTACCTAAAAGGCAAACGCAGATACGACTTGCGTAGTAAACACCGAATGTTTCAGCCCGGTCAATCGGTATATGTCCGTAATCATGTCTTGAGTAAGGCTATCGATCGGTTTTCTGCCAAACTCGCCCCGAAATTTGAGCCGGGAATCATTGTTCGACCCGTGGAACAGATTGCCTACGAAGTTCGGGATATGTCCGGCAAAACTCTTGGTGTATGTCACGCACAGGACCATAAGAGTTAACTTCTATCTGAATATTTTGTTGATAGCTATCTGTATATATATCATACATATATAAGTATGTCATAGTTTTGGTATAAAAATAAGTCTAGATATTGTAAGGTGACGTTGCAGATATCGGTAGTAGTTAGTACAGGGCGTGGTCCCTTATAAAAGTTTGTTTCGTGGTCCAATGAATTTTCCTAATGGCCTCGTCGTGTGACGTATCCGTTGCATTAGTGTGGACGTATATTAGTAAATTTGTTTCGTAGTCCAATGAGTTTTCCTCATGGCCTCGTCATGTGACGTATCGGTTGCATTAGTGTGGACATGTATTGTCTTAGTATGTATATCTGCACCGTATATAGTTAGCTTCAGTTTGTCTTATTGAGTTTGGAGTCACAAAATTCTAGGGAATTGACGACCTCTAGGGTCCCTTAATTAGTCCGCGTTGAGCATTGACGTCTGTATATAATGTAAATATTTTGGTTTAGTATATAGGTGTATATATAGTATCCTATTATTCATAATTGCTCACAAGAAGTGAGACCATAATTTTTGTTTTCTAACCATAGTTCCATTAGTCACCTTTCCAACACGCCCGTGTTTCATTTTGTTTGAAAAATCAGTAATCCGCCGTCGATAGATTCCGTTTCTGTTTTAGGCTAGTTCGACTAATTAGTTAGTTTTGAAGGCTTATTTCGGGTAAAACTGTCGATTTAGTAGGGTTACCTTAACATAATTCCATATCAAGGAACTTGCGTGAACATGTATGATGATTTCGATGTTAATACGTTTTGACTACATCTGCCGAGCTTCACGTTAGAATTCCTTTTTGTTAAACCCTCATGGTTCGTTTGAGCTAGTATGATGATTTCGACGTTTTGACTGCATCTGCCTAGCCTCCTACGAACTATGTGATCTTCCATTATATAGAGTTCATTCATAGCCCGGCTTATCGTGGAGAGACTCTTCTCAGGGCGGGGTCGTCCTCACGTTCTGTTCCGGATCAGTTTTCATATTTTTTGGTTCACATTTTTCAATTCTTCCAAATTTGTTACCTATAGAAATTTCCCTCAGTACACTGCCAAATAATCGGCATTGGCAGTACTAAATCCCAAATTGGTAATCCACCACACGCGAGAGGTGAGTTCAGGTGATCGAGCGCGAATCGGTTCTCTTTACATGATGTCGCCCTTTGATTGGCCGAAAACATTTGCTGATTACCATATATGGTAATAAATGAAGCAAAAATGCTTCGACTCCAGATCGCGGTGAAGTGGGTGTGAGGGTAGATCTACAAGAGGTGATGGACTGTGGTGTATGGGAGAGAGTGTAGTTGAAGGAGAGTCGAAAAAATTCAGTCAAGGAGTCTGAAGCGAGAAGTTTTTGGTTTTGCGCGTGGTGTGGAATTCGCGTGGGACTCGATCGGCGATAGATTATTCTTAGTAGCGCGTACCAAGCGCATCACTCGTAAATCGGCCGGAGGGTAGGCTCCGCGTAAGCAGTTGGCAACGAAGGTTGCGCGTAAAAGTGCATCATCAACCGGAGGCATCAAGAAATATCGTCCTGGCACCGTCACCATGCGAGAAGTTCTTCGCGATCAGAATCCGACTGAGATGCTGATTCTTCTGCTGCGATGGCTTTGCAAGAAGCCAGCGAAACATATTTGATGGAATTGTTCGAGGATACGAATTTGTGTGCTATTCATGCCAATGTGTCACCATCATGCCAAAAACCATCCCGCTTGCTCGTCGTTTTCGAGGCGAACGTGCTTAACCAGATTCCACGCACGTTTGTATATGAGATCATAATTTAACCAGAGGAAGGTGTGTTATTTTTATTTATTTCATTTCGCTAAACTACTTCTAGGATTAGTGTTAGGTTACTTTGATCATTATTACAATAACAGCATCCGTTTCGAGTCTCTTGTAATCTTATAACAATCACATTTGCATTAGTGATTATATTTCGTAAGCCATTTAGGTTTAGTCGTTATGTACTACATACGAGACTATCTAAGACAATAATTAGTGAAGTTGGATGTAAACGATTGTTTTCAATTAAAATTCTAAATAATTTATTGGAAATAAAGTGTAAATAATATGAAGTGAGTGTCATTGTGTTCTCCCCTCCGCAGCGTGATCGCGATCGGAGTATGCTTCGGTTTTTCCCTTTTTATAGCCCACGACCCGGTGAGCTAGCCGGTTTCGAAAAATTTTTATGTATGGTCGGCACTATGCGGCCACTGTTGGTGGGTGCTCCTCACGGGGTCTCCTCTCGGCAATCGTCTTCCCCGTAGCGTCCGAACTGGCGAGGCACGTGAAGGATGGTTGTCTGGGCAGGAGAGGTGGTAGTGCGGGGCACGCAACACAGTGAATCCCGCTTTCGTGCATCACGCTTAAGTACATTTAGCGGTTAAATCCATGAAAACCAAATCACATGAGCGCTTTCTAAGAAAGCAGTACGATTTTGCTCGTTTTACTGGATTTCGCTTAGCCGCATTAATCGCTTAAGTGCACTAAATTTTCGATTTTTTTGTGTCTCAACCATGATAAATTTATCGGATAAGAGCATAAGCTGAAGGCAACTCCACACATGCCACACATGTAGAAATTTTGAAAATTCCGCCGAAAAAATGTTCAATATAGAGCGGATGAATACGAACAAAGTTCACTGTAAGGCAAATCGTGAAAGAAGTGATTGTGAAGTGAATTTTTCCTTGTGCTTTAATTGGTTTTTTCACTTTTAACTGTTGCAAGGTAAGTGAAATACATAGCGATCGTCTTTGTTCATGGTATATTTTTGCAAGCCTATAGCGAAATCTTTCCTTAAAAATTTTCAGTTGCGCTTATCAGTTCTCCTCACTATCACCCGCATTTTTGCATTGTTTCTCAAACTTATTGTGTTTACTTCCCTTTTTAAAACTATGTAAAGACGCATGTTCGTATAAAACATAAGTTGAATAAAATATGAATCGAAAATTAGTTTCACTGACTGTTAAAAGTTAAAAACTATAAATCAGGTAAATAGAAAAGAAAAGACGAAAGAAGAAATAGAAACTGAATTTGGCTGCAATAGAAGTACAATCAACAGATTGTTGAGAAATGAAGAACAGGTCAAAGAATTGGCCGTTAAAAATTCAAAAACAAAAGGGCAAAAAACCGGGGCAAATAAAGAAATCGAAAAGGCGCTAAAAATATGGTTTCAGCAATGCCATCGTAAAAATGATGTGATAACAGGTACCATTTTAATGAACAAAGCAAATGAATTAGCTGTTAAGAAGAAAATTAACTTTTAACCGTCAAATGGTTTGTCGCTGGCAAAAGCGAGAAAATATTTCATTTGTCAAAATCCATGGTCAGGGTCAAGAAATAAATGCGGATGGTGCCAGAGCATTTTTGCAGGATACTTTGCCACCAATTCTAGACAACCAATCAATGGAAAATATTTTCAACGCCGACGAAAGTGCCCTGTACTACAAAGCTATGCCAAAAGGGACATTGGCGTACAAAGGAGAGGTTTTCTCTGGGCTAAGATCCCAGAAAAAACTGCTTTTTTGTTTGTTATTCCCCCGGCACATAAAAAAATATTCGTTATCGACACATCGAAAAATCCGCACTGTTTTAAAAACAAGAATGTTCCTCTTCCTTACTACTCCAACAGGAACGCATGGATAACTGCAGACATATGGATCCTGGTAAATTTGGACAATGATATTAAGGAAGAAAATCGTAAAATAACATTTTTTGTCAACAATGCTTCTTCCTATCAAACACGAGTCGATCTAGGAAATATTTGCATAAAATGTTTACCACCAAATACGACAGCTTCTATTCAGCCTTTGGATCAAGGCGTGATAAGATGTTTCAAGACGTACTATCGACAAATTATGATTAGGAAACAACGCATAGCAATCGAAAGAAACATATGTAATTGTGCAGAATTTCATTAAGTCAAGAACTTTACATGACGCATTACTTTTTATAAAACGGGCATGGTGTAATACGTCAGGATCGCCGAGTGAAGATACGCGTTGTCTAAGTGAGGACTCACGTTGTCTTCTGAGTCGATATTTCTCTAAGGTGATGGTCTACACTCTTCTAAAGATAAGATCAACAGAGAGGAGTAGAAGAAAAAGATTCGTTTCACCTACAGGCATCCCTTGGGTTGCCACATATTTGGCGCAGTCCGAGTGGACAGGCAGCCGATATTTCTAAAAAAGAATTGCCAATGTATCAGGCAATTTACTGTCTGCCAAATTGTATAGGCAGTCGAGTTGCCGAATAGAAGGCAACGTTTATTAAATTACAACCAATTTGTTGTATGAGGAGATCACTAATGTTCCGAGCCTCAGCTCAGTCAGTTCTTTTATTCTAAAATTTTGCTTACCGTTATGTACATTAAAATTGCTTATCATATAAAAATCCCTACTCTAGTCTTAAATCTATTTACCCTAACCAATCGATCGCGATTCAAATTAATTCTCACGGAATTCGTTTACTTGCAATATTGCAATATTGCTTACACTAATGCACTTTGCGTTGTCCCAATTATGTTTTTGTTTACCCTAGGTTCAGTGATCCTCTAGAGTTTCACACGGTTGTGAGAAAAGGAATTTTTAAACTACCATACCGATCATGGAGGTTGAGACCTTTGCTAAAAGATAATTGGGACATTTTTGGGAGCTTGGAAGCTTAGTTGTGTATAGGCTAGTTCTAGGTTTGGAACTAGAAATACACTACAATGGTGGTTGATGGAAGCACGAACGATCAGAAACTGTTTTCGGAAGGTAAAGAGGGTGTATGTATGTACTTTCTATATGAATGAATTCTATCAATTGATAATTTTTTAGGCCGGATTTTCTTCACAAAATCATGAAGTCCTTGATGAGGTTCCAACTTCTATCGAGGTTTTAGAAAATGTTGATCAAAATTTGCTTTCCAACTCGGACTCCCGAAACTATGTTGAATGTGACAATGAACTACATTGTTGGATATATCTAACAGAAGATGAAATCGCTATTGAAGCATGTACGAGCGATGTGATTCCATCTGATGACGATGATGATGACAATGACGCCTCTTCAATAAAATCTACAAATGTTGATCTTCCTAGCATGTAGAATGCGTTAGATGCTCTTCATGTTTTAAAATCTTATTTTGACTCAAGAAGTTTAGATCGATTCAAATAAGAAGAAATTGAGGAAAATATTTATGAAAGTCGGAGCCAGAGCTCTATCCAAATAAAGTTGACTGATTTTTTAAGAGCTGTTTAATTAATAAAAAATAAACTCGATATAAAACATTGGTATATTTCATTTTTCAAACACTTTTAATCATTTCTGTAATTTAAAAAATAAACTGCACTTTGTCTTTTGATTATTATTTTGTGAACATGGAAATCAAGTTCAAACCCCCCGGTTCGTAGATATGTATTTGCATCGATAGTGCAGATAAACGCGATCGGATAACTGCATTGGTGGTGCACGTAACCGAAATCCGATTAGTGCACTCTTCGCCTGAATGCATCGAAAGATGGCAAACTTTCAGTAATCGCCTCGAAAATCGAAATTGAAATTTTCAACATTTCTTTACGTTTTGAGGTCTATAGAGTATATATAAAGTGTTTTTAGAAAGAGAGATGTATGTGTGTGTGTGTGTACGTACGTTCGTTCGTGGACACTTTTTTCTACGAGCATAACTCGCGTAAACAAAGTCGTATCGAATTTGTTAAGATCGCAATCGAAGCGTCTTTGCAATTTTAAGAGCTGATAGTTTTTGGAAACTTCGGTCGGAGGGGGGGAGGGGGTCTTGCTGTTTTGCCCCGTTGAAGATCATTTCTGTCATGCGTTATATCTCGCGAACCAAACATACGATTGCGTTCATTAAGGTGTCAATCGACACGTATTAATATTTATGTGGTTCCATAAAGTTTTTAAAAAAATCTTTCGACCCGTTTTTGATTTTTTGAAAAAAAGAGCAAAAAATTAGGTTTTTTTTTCAAAAACAATAAATTTTTAACCTTAATTTCAATACGAAGTAATCATAGTTTATATAATTTAAATACTTCAAACGATTGTTCTGAAAACATCATCCATACTTTTTGTCATGATTACCAAAAAAAAAAAATTAAAAATCATTAACAGTCATCATGATCTTCAAGGTTATTTCTGTTATGCGTTATATCTAGCGAACCAAACATACGATTTGCTTCATTAAGATGTCAATCAAAGCGTTTCAGCATTTTTGTGAATCTGTCAAATTTTGAAAAAAAGCGTTGAAGCCATTTTGTAATTTAAGAAAAAAACTTCAAAAAATAGGTTTTTTTCATAAACAACAATAAATTTTTAACATGATTTACGGAGCACAGTAATCAATTTTTAAAAAATTTGAATACTCCAGGCAGTGGTTGTAAAAACATAATCAAACCGTTCTCTCATGTTAACAAAAAACATTAAATAAAAAACAAAAAATCATTAACAGTCATCATGATCATCAAGGCCATTTCTGTCATTCACTATATCTCGCGAACTAGATATAATATTTGCATCTTTTAGGTGTACATCAACGTGTATTAGCATCTTTATGATTTTTTTAACATTATCAAAATTCGTTTCAGCCATTTTTTTTCAATTTAATAGAAGAAAACGCGAAAAATTAGGGTTTTTCCATAAAAAATATTTTTATACCTGATTTGCACAACTCAGTAATTAATGTTTATAAAATTCATACATTTTTATCAGTTTTTGAAAAGAGATCAGCAAATTTTTCTACATGATAATGAAAAAATAAATAAATCTAAAATAAAAATAAAAAATCATTCGAAGTTACCATGTAAAGAGGGTTCATACGAATGATATTACTTCATAGCTTTTATTCTTAATAAATTGTTGTAAATTCAATCAAAATTTTAAAATATTTGCATAATTTGAGCAGATTTTTAATAGTTTTTATAGTCTTTCGATTAAAAAAACTGCTTAAATTTTGAAAACCATCAAAATTTCAGGCTATTTTGCATTTGTGGTAATCAACGCATTTTATGTTTATGTTTCACAGTCAATACTTTGCAAGATCATATGGTTTAAAAAGCTTTCATCAAATAAAAAATTGTAGTTTTTAGTAGATTCATTCTCTAGTAATCGTAAGATTTCAATTACTTCCTCCATCATCATTTTTAAAACATTTTACTTTTTTCATGCAATTGAAGCTATTTTTGACTGCATATTCAAAATTTATCAATAGAATGTAGAAAGTAATTATTAATCTCATAGATGTAAAATCGTGAAAAAATATTAATTCAGCGGTTATGCTGAACCAATGGCAATTTTGAACGTAACTATTCAAAATGATCATCACGCGACAAAATCTCTTCAATGAGAGTAATAACAAAAACTACATTCATTTTTGCTAGCGCTCGTTTGTCCTTGAAGCATCGATGTGAAAATAACAAATAACGTAAAAAGGATCCCCACCGATTGATTGATCAAATCAATCTACCCCCATCCACCAAAAGACTTACGTAATCAATGGATACTCCCGTAGATGATATGATTAATATTGACTCATTCCTGTTACGGCTATGAATACCTCTCATTATTATTTAAGGTAGTATTATTTTCAAAATTATTATTCTGTTTAATATTTTTAATGTTTATCTAGATATTACTGGGAAGTTGACCGTTTGGACCTCAAGGGTCGCACTTTGCGCCTTGCTTTTTAAGATTTGCACAGCTGAAACATAGCTTGCGCGGCTCGCACTAGGAAGTTGCTTTAAGCAGCTTCATGGTTGTTCATGAAACACCACTCGCAACTTCTTATCACGCTACTACTATACCGGTAATCTAAAATGACCTTCAAATCCTTACATTAATAATCTTCAAACCTTCAAAATAATTTTAATTATATGAAAACCCAGTATCCCCAAAAGCAATAGAAAACCGCATATGACCTTTCACATAAACAAAACCAGCTCTAATCAGTGGTGTGAAATAATTAAGTTTGCAGTTTTTTATACTAAATTTGACGATTTATTTAAACTTTTGATCCACTGTAAAAAATAAGTTGCTTTATTAGTTTACTCGTGTTTTGCTGTTTACGTGAAAACTTCACTCTAACGCAAGCGATGGTTGTGAGCGAACCGAGGAGAGTGAAACGTGCGCGTCGAATTCGAGAATGTCGAGTCGAATAATTTTATATTTGCTTTCGCAAATATTCAAAACAAAAAAGGGAATATATTTATGTGTATATATATATATATATATATATATATATATATATATATATATGTATGTATGTATATGTATATACATATATACATATATATATATATATGTATATATGTATATATGTATATATATATGTATGTATATATATATATATATATATATATATTTCTTCCTTCGGAAGGACCAGAAAAACTCAAAATTTATATTTTGGAACACGCTTTTTATTTGTATTGTTGGCGATCTGGAGTCGCGTAATCCTATATAACGACTAAATATTACACATGACAATTCTTCTACCGAAACCTCGCACTCTTATCTAACTTACTTGAGAGGAGATCGTATCCTAATTTGAACTACCCATAAATAACATATTTGCCGACAGTCTTCATAAACAAAGTTCATGAGAACGACATTTATGAAAACAAACGCGACTTGGTTATCTCAAGTGTTCCATAATAAATGATCTTCAATGCAACACTTAAGAAACGTCTAGTGTCAACGCGAAGATATTTATGCGTATCCTAGTGTGTGGTGCAGACGCGATTCTGCAATTATGGAGGAAATGATACACGGGTATGCAATTATGCATAAGTAATCCGAAACATCTTGTGTTCGGGTTTAAGGAATTGCATTTAGAGAAAATCGTGGGAATGGCAAGTATCGTCATATGATACTTTTAGGGATTGTAACCCCACCCCACCGTTAGACTGTGACTGCGACGAAACAATTTCTATGTTTACAGAATTTTTACATTTATTTCTCCGTATACACTGTTTATATAATTTTATGACTTATATTGATATAAAGCAAAAAATTAAAATTGAAGCCATCCCAAAACTAATAAAACTATGATTATGGCTCTTTTATTCTAATTTATCCAAGAGTTTTCTATTATTTACATTTTCTAGGTGGGTCAGTTCTTTTGAGCCGTACGTATGGTGTCGCAATCGCTTCTTGTAGTTCAAACTCAGCTTTTCTGCTTCTTCCATAACTGTGCTGACATTGATATTTCTTTGTATAATTATGTTATTGACGTATTTGGGGGCACCCAGAATCGCCCGCAAGATTTTTGTTTGGGTTCTTCGCATGATTTCCAAATTTGTTTTTTTTTTGCGGAACCCCAGAGCTGTAGGGCATACGTCCATATTGGTTTGAAAATTAATTGTATAACAAGATTTTTGTTTCTAAGCTTAGACTGGATTTACTGTACATTAACCAGTATAGTGTAATGATACACTACAATGAATCAACAAATGATACAATTGCATGCACTCATTGCAATCCATAGAGCATGCTTACAATGAATCATAAACAAACATAAACAAGCGATCAAATTGCATCGCTGTTCCCAATTCATTCAGAACGATACACGGTACATAGTATTTGAGTCTGCACAAATGACCTGTGCCTCAGGTCGAATTACATATGGGCAATGAGGAATGCAAATCATTGTTGTGAACATATGTAATTCGATTAGTATGAGGTCATGAAAAAATGATTGATTGATATTTTATGATGACTAAGGGATGGTCTATGTGTGTCCTAGTTTTAAGCATTGTAAAAATAGTATTTAAGCGCTAGCTTGTAAGAAATTGGTACAGTCTTTACTCGAAGATTAAAGACGAGAGTGCTAGAACTACTGGCACCTTGTTCAATTAATAAAAGAGTTTTACTGTCAATTAGAAATTGCGGCACAGGTTGGTATATCCATCCGATGCCATTAATTCGAGCAAGTATTAACTTGCTCGGTTTAGGTGGTTATGGTTCCTCTTAGCTAATTCTAGTTAGGGCGTTTTTTTTTAATAACTCTGCTGTGCTTCTCTTCCACATTCTTGATTGGAACACTACATAACGCAAATCACAATATGGCGATCCTGCTCACACCGATCCTGCACAGTCAGATACAGTCATGGACAAAGAAGCGAAAGCAGAATTGGACAGGCTATTCAGGAAACTGTTGAACAATGCTGAAAACTTCGTGAAGGAAGAGTACAGCCCAGTAGCACCAGATCCAGCAGCGCCCAAATATACACCGACCCAGAAGGAAGAACAGAAATATATCGGCCCGAAGCGCTTGAACATCGAAGAGTACAGAGCCAGGTATTCAGGCAAGAAGCGAGAACAAGTAACGACACAGCCCACAGAAAAACGAAAACGTAGAGGTGGACGAAAAGTGAAGCTAAGACGTGAACGGAAGGAGGTTCACCGTCTTATTTCCATTTATGATGGAAAGAATCAGAAAAATTTGTATGAAAAATTAAAAAAGTTAGCGGAATAAATATTGTAAAACAAAATCAAAATGGGAAATTGTTCATCAACGTACAACAGACTTTTGTTGAAGAATATTCACAAACAATAGCAACTTCCACATTTTTTTGTATTATTATTGCTATATTTTATTTATATCAGAGACATAATAAAACTTATGTAAGGAAACACATAAACAGAACAATAAATGTCTAAAGTATAAAATTATAAATAGTGTAAAAATTATTTTTGTAAATGAGGATACAAAATTTATTAGATGAAGTTGAGAACATTTTTCAAAATTTGAAGAAAAAAGGAAAAGCTAAGCCGTACACTAAGAATAACTTATTATTAAAATTTGGACGAGTAAAAGAAATACGCGTCGAAATCAATAAGCATTTGGAAAAATACACTTCAAGCGATTTTGACATTGCTAAATTTATTAGAGTCTCAACTGAGGTCGAAAAAATAATACATAGTCAATTGGCAACAGTAGAATCAAGATCAGAACCAAAAATGACAGAATTTAACTTAGAAATAGCCATCAAAACAATTCCAACTTTTAATGGGAATTATAAAGAGTTAGAATCTTTTCTAAAAATTATAGAAATAATAAATAATTCATTAACTAATGCGGCCAAAACACAATTAATAGATTTTGCATACCACATAAAGTTAGCTACAAATGTAAAAATAATAATTTGTAATATTGGGATACCATCTACATATGACGATTTAAAAGCAAAGTTGTCTAAAACTTACAGAAATACGAATACAGTACCTCAATTACACACGATACTAGGTAATTTGTCACAGAAAAATTCAAATATTAACTCATATAAGGACAGAGTGATTAATACTATAAACGATTTAAATCAACTACAAATATCTGATTTAGGTGCAACGGCAACGCAAGCTGAAAAGACACTATAGTCAAACTAAACGACACATATGCTTTAACTATTTTCAAAAATGGTCTGAACGATCAACTGAAAAGCACAGTATTCGCAGCTAGACCAAAAAATTTGGCAGAAGCAATAGATTTGAGTTTAGAGTTAGAGAAGGGTGACGTTTTCCAAACGAGTAATGTCCTAAATATAAATAGAAACAGGTATAATAGATATAACGGAAACAACAGTTTCAATAATAACAGAAATAACCAAAATCGATTTCAAACACGAAGTAATACTCAATATAATGCGATGTATAGCAATCAAAATAATAACAGGAATTTTAACCAGTATAATACAAACAACGGGTATAATAACAGAACTAATATTCCACAACAACATAACCGGAATAACTATGGTAACAATCGATATCATAATAATAATGCGAGGAATAGAAATCAATATAACGCTAGACGAAGAAATGTGAATTTGGTACAGAACCAGGGAAACGGGGAAGGCTCCGGGACGGAATAAATACCCCGACCGGACCAAAAATTTACCAAATTTCGGATAATTGTATGAATTACGTCAAAGTTTATTGTGCAAATGCAGCACTACCCCTAACGTTCCTTATAGATACAGGAGCAGATGTCTCCTTATGCAAAAGAGGAAAACTGAAAGAGAATGAACTATTTCGGCTGAATGATTACTGCAAATTGTCGGGAATCACTAATGAGACTATAACAGCTCAGGGTTCAATCAATCTTACACTACACTTATCTGACAGTTTAGGAGTAAAACACAAATTCTACATCGTAGACGATGTATTTCCCATTAAAACGGACGGCATCATTGGGATAGATCTATTAACAAAGTATGCTTGCAAAATAGACTATGAAACCTACACGGTAAATTTTTCGGCAGATCAGGGTGACATTATAGTACCAATGGAATGTCGAGAAATCGAAATGAGACGTATCAAGCTTCCAGCAAGATCCGAGGTAATCGTTCCTATCAACATTAACTCAGATGTTGACCAGGTCGTCCTGAGTAAAGAATTAGAAGAAAGAATATTTGTCGGTAATACTATAATACCAGCCAAAGGAATTTGCCACATAAAAATTCTGAACACAAAAGATTCAGAAGTAATCTTGGAGAATATCGAGTCTGTATTAGATACCCATCCACTTACCCCCTATGAGATAAAAAACTACAAGCAAAATAATTTCAAGAGCAAAGCTAGGTTCAGCGCTCTTAACAAAATTTTGAATATAGATTCAACAGATCCTCTAGCACAAGCTAAAATCTTTGAGTTAGTAGAAGAATATCAAGATATTTTTCATCTTGAGAATGAGCATTTAGGTGTAAACAACTTTTATAGACAAAAAATAGAAGTAACAGAGAGAACACCAGTATACACTAAAACTATAGATTACCTCATAGTCAAACTGAAGAAATAAAAAATCAAGTACATAGACTTCTGAATGAGAACATAATAGAACCTTCAGTCAGCCCATACAATTCTCCATTATTATTAGTACCAAAGAAAGATGATGGGACATCTAAGAAATGGCGTTTGGTAGTAGATTTCCGAAGACTAAATACTAAGACAGTCAACGATAAATTTCCTTTAAGTCGAATTGAAGACATATTAGATAAATTGGGAAGAGCAAAGTATTTCTCAACACTTGACTTAACAAGCTAGCATTGTCAGAAAATGACGAAATATTTAAATGTGTACACAAAGAACAATTAATAAAATTATATAATACGCTGCAGCAAAATAATAAAAATCGCGCTCCATTAAAAATACTAATATATAAACTACCAGAAAGAATCTTGAGTAAGTCAGTCCAAGAAAAATTAATAACCGAATATCATAATTCACCCCTTGCAGGACATCTAGGCGTTAGGAAAACAGTCCTGAAATTAAAGCAAAAGTTTTGTTGGAAAAATATGAGTAACATGGTCAAAAAATTTATAACTAACTGCAAATCCTGTGCAAGAAATAAACAAGTGAGGCATACAAAAGAAAAAACTGTAAAAACAAATACACCATCAACTACTTTCGAAATTTTACAAATTGATACGGTTGGACCATTAAGAATATCAAATCACTTTAGATATATACTAACTATGCAATGTGAACTTTCTAAGTTTGTCGTAGCCACACCGATTGAAACTAAAGACGCGAAAACAGTCGCTTCAGCTTTAGTAAAAGATTTTGTACTTAAATATGGCCAGTTTAAAATTCTAAAATCTGACAGAGGAACTGAATTCACTAATGAACTGATGAAGGAGATTTGTAACTTATTAGAAATAAAACAAATATTTTCCACTCCTTATCACCACGAAACACTGGGCATGGTAGAAAGAAACCATCGTGTTCTCAATGAATTCATGTTATCTTTCGCGGAAGAATCGGAATGGGATGTTTGGCTCCCATATTATACATTCGCGTATAATACCTCACCGAATATCGATACAGGATATTCACCATATGAATTAGTATTTGGGAAATTACCATATTTACCGAGTGACAAGATTAACAACGCGAACACTGTATATAATTTAGACAATTTTGCGAATGAATTTAAAGCAAGAATGAAAAGAACATTAGAGAAAGCTAAAGATATCATAGAAATAGTAAAAAATAAAAGAACATTAACACACTCAAATGTGAATACATTAAACTGTAAAGTAGGAGATAAAGTATTAATTAAGGTAACTAATAGGAAAAAATATCAAAAACCCTACCAAGGTCCATATGTTATTGTAAGACAAAACGGAGTGAACTCTACCATAAATATAAATGGAACAATGAAAGAATTCCATAATAATTTGCTTAAACCTTGGAAATGTTATTAATGTATTTTTATTATAGCATGATTTATTTAAGAAATTTATTCGACAATAATGTAGTTAAATCACAACTCAGCAAGTAGAACATTTACAAAATATGTATTAAGTATGTACGGGCACACGTTTTCCTACCATTTAGCTTCGCCTTTTCATTATTTCTAACCAATATAAAGAAAAGGCTCAGCACAAAAAACCGTAGGGGTATAATGATACACTACAATGAATCAACAAATGATACAATTGCATGCACTCATTGCAATCCATAGAGCATGCTTACAATGAATCATAAACAAACATAAACAAGCGATCAAATTGCATCGCTGTTCCCAATTCATTCAGAACGATACACGGTACATAGTATTTGAGTCTGCACAAATGACCTGTGCCTCAGGTCGAATTACATATGGGCAATGAGGAATGCAAATCATTGTTGTGAACATATGTAATTCGATTAGTATGAGGTCATGAAAAAATGATTGATTGATATTTTATGATGACTAAGGGATGGTCTATGTGTGTCCTAGTTTTAAGCATTGCAAAAATAGTATTTAAGCGCTAGCTTGTAAGAAATTGGTACAGTCTTTACTCGAAGATTAAATACGAGAGTGCCAGAACTACTGGCCAGAACCTTGTCCAATTAATAAAAGAGTTTTACTGTCAATTAGAAATTGCGGCACAGGTTGGTATATCCATCCGATGCCATTAATTCGAGCAAGTATTAACTTGCTCGGTTTAGGTGGTTATGGTTCCTCTTAGCTAATCCTAGTTAGGGCGTTTTTTTTTAATAACTCTGCTGTGCTTCTCTTCCACATTCTTGATTGGACCACTACATAACGCAAATCACAATAATAGTCTCCTGAACTGTAATTTCACTTGATCTCGTTTTTTGTTTATATGACTTTTCCAGGTGAGTCTTCTGTATAAATGTACCCCTAAGTACTTTACAGAATTTGTTATTTGAGCATCCGTACCGTTAATTTTAATGGGGCAGCAGGATCGTTTTTTTAATGTGGTCGTGATTTGCTGCGTTTTTGCTTCGTTAATTGAAATATGCCACTTTCTAGCCCAATTAAATATTATGTCTGTTTGTTGCTGTAGTACTGTAATAAGAACGTTTATTTGTTAAGTAAGCTTTCTCTGCGGGGAGTTAAACGTTAGTAAGAGAAGAATGAAAGAAATGAAAAATGTCTAAATAATGGTATATGCTCGTGAGAAAAGTCGATTTCCTTGTTTCTTCTTAGGGTTTCGGCGATTATACAACTGAATAATCCACAATCACTTCCATTATTTTAACGCGGTGTGTTATTTACGCGTTTTTTATAAATTTGGTTGTTCAAGTGCTTCCGTTTTTCAAAAGCTTCTTCTCTAAGGTAATTTTCTAACAAGTTCAGTATCGAAGGATTAGGATTTCCCAAAGAATCAAAATATTTTACTGATTTTTCATTGAGATTAATTAAGGCCATGTACCAATGTATCTGGTTTACATGAACAGGAATAACGATTAAGTCAAACGAAAATATATCTACGTTTTTGGTCCAATTAGAAACGGCTTTAAAACCATGTTTCGAAAGGCAAGGGATGAAAAATGTATTCATTACGTAAACTTTTGGGAGTTTTCCAGAGATTTGGTTTTCGCTACGTTCTTTAATTAAATTCAAATAAAAATTGATCACTTCCTAGTTATATTAAGATTATATCGAGATACTAAGATTTCTTGTTAGGGTCTACCATTAACTGCTTTTTCGATTACGCATCTCTGCTCCTCAGTTAGGGTAGTATCTATTTTTAAAGTATGACTTGGGGTACTTTGCGATTGTTTACGAATTCTTGTTATTCTAAAATTTGATTTGATGGTGGGATTTTAATTATCCTGATATTTTTTCTTTCTCCTGATGAGATTTACAATATTTATGGCCTGTATTCGTTATTTTATGGTCTGCATCTAGTTTATTTGCATTAACTTTACGGAATCTTGCATGGTTTTTACCACCTAGGGTTGTTTTTAAGTATATTGGTCCTTCATTAATATTGACATCTTCTCTGTTACGATTTAATTTAGCTATGGATTTTTCTTTTGCTTTTATTATTTTATCCCTGATATTCGGGTAGTCATCAGAGTTTACTTTGCCTGAAGAAAAGTCTATAGGTCTGATTCCAGTTGTAGAATGAATGGTGTTGTTATATAAGTTTACTGCTTTCAAAATCTTTTCTTCTACTGTATCAAAATCTTTGTTCGGATCATGCCTCAAAATACGTATGTGCTCATTAATTGTATTGAGGAGTTTATTTATGTCTGCATTTGAAATATGATTATTATTTGAGGTGAAGTGAATTTCGATTTGTTATTCTTTGGAAAATTCCTGAATGGGGAGAGCTTTGGTTCCTAATTCATTGTCTATTATTAATTTACTGATATGACCTACAATACTTAGATATTGGAGAGTAGCTCTCTTGAACTCCGTCCAAGATGTGCCGATAATTTTTATAGCTTCAGCAAATTTCGAAAATTTGTCGATGAATGTTAGAAATAGCGTTTTACATCTGCATGAATGATTTGCCTGGGAGAATGAGGTGTCTCTGCTATGTTGCATTTTTGCTTAATAGGATTCCTATCATATTTTTTTAAGTTACAGACTTCACAATTATTAACTTCCCAGTATATGGGAAGTTCTTGTAATCGCATCGAAAATCGAAATTGAAATTTTCAACATATCTTAACGTTTTGAGGTCTTTAGAGTATATTTTAAGTGTTTTTAAAAACAAGTATGTATGTGTGTGTGTGTATGTATGTACGTACGTACGTTAGTCCGTACATGCGTATGTGCGTTCGTGGAAAGTTTTTTCTACGAGCATAACTCACCTAAACGAACTCGTAACGACTTCGTTGAGTTGTCAATCGAAGCGTCTTTGCAATCTTAAGAGCTGATTATTTTTTGGAACATTTGGGTCGGGGGGTTTGTTGTTTTGCCCCTTTGAAGGTCATTTCTGTCATGCACTATATCTCGCAAACCAAACATGCGATTTGCATTGCTAAGGTTTCAATCGACGCGTATTAACATTTGTATAATTCTTTAAAGTTTTTGAAAAAAAAATTGACCCGTTGTTTAATTTAAGAAAAAAAATGCAAAAAATTGGTTTTTCTTCTTAAACAATGAATTTTTAACCTGATTTACGAAACAAAGTAATCAATGTTTATGAAATTTATATACTCCAAACAGTTTTTGTAAAAAAAACCAGCAAAACTTTTTCTCGTGAAAAAAAAACAAGCCGCGAGGTGCGACCCTTGAGGTCAACACGGTCAACTTCCCAGTAATATCTACATAAACATCAACAACATTACAACAATGAGAGGTATTCATAGCAGTAACAGGAATGAGTTAATATGAATCATATCGTCTACGGGAGGGTCCATTGATTACGTAAGGTTTTTGGTCGATGAGGACAGATTGAATATTCACGCGGATCAATCGGTGGGGGCCTTTTTGGTGTTGAAAAATTTTGTTGGTTTTCAAAATTTAAGCAATTTTTTTTAATTAAAAGACTATAAAAACTATTAAAAATCTGCTCAAATTATGCAAATATTTTAAAACTTTGATTGAATTTACAACAATTTTTTAGAATAAAAAAAATAAAGTAATAACATTCGTATGAACCCTCTTTAAATGGTAACTTTGAATGTTTTTTTATTTTTCATTTTTTTTTTTTTATAATCAAGGAAGAAAATTTTGCCGGTTTCTCTTCAAAACCTGATAAGATAGTATACATTTTATAAACATTTATTACTGTGCTGTGCAAATCAGTTCAAAAAATATTTTTTATGAAAAAAACTATAATTTTTTGTATTTTCTTCTATTAAATTAAAAAAAAGCTGAAACGAGTTTGTATAATGTATAAACTTCACAAAGATATTAAAACACGTCAACTGACACCTTAATGATGCAAATAGTATATCTGGTTCGTGAGATATAGAGAATGATAAAAATGACCTTGAAAATCATGATGACTTTTAATAGTTTTTTATTTTTAATTGAATTTTTTACGTAATGATGACAAAATGTTTTGATGTTGTTTTTACAAACATTGTTTGGAGTATATAAAGTTTATAAACATTGTCTACTTATTTACGCAAATCAGGTTAAAAATTTATTGTTTATGAAAAAAACCCTAATTTTTTGCACTTTTTTTACTTAAATTAAAAAACGGCTACAACGATTTTTTTAAAAATTTGACAGATTCACAAAAATGTTAATACGCGTCGATTGACACCTCTATGATGCAAATCGTATGTTTAGTTGGCGAGATAAAACGCATGACAGAAATGACCTTCAAAGGGTCAAAACAGCAAACCCCCCCCGACCGAAGTATTCCAAAAACTAATCAGCTCTTAAAATTGCAAAGACGCTTCGAGTGACACCTTAACGAAGTTGATACGACTTTGTTTACGTGAGTTATGCTCGTGGAAAAAAGTGTCCACGAACGTACGTACGTACACACACACACACACATACATCTCCCTTTCTAAAAACACTTTATATATGCTCTATAGACCTCAAAACGTAAAGAAATGTTGAAAATTTCAATTTCGATTTTCGAGGCCCATATACTAGGAAGTTAATAATTAAAAATAAAAAATCATTAAAAGTCATCATGGCCTTCAAGGTCGTTTTTGTCATTCACTATATCTCACGAGTCAGATATAATATTTGCATCATTAAGGTGTCAAACGATGTGTATTGACATTTTTGTTATGTTTTTGCCTTTACAAAAAAATCTTTGGAGCCGTTTTCTAATTTAATAAAGAAATTGGAGAAAATAGGATTTTACATAAAAATTTTTTTTTAACCTGATTTGCACAACACGGTGATGGATGTTTATAAAATTTATAAATTCTTATCAGATTTTCGAGACAAACCAGCAAACCTTTTTTCATAATTACAAAAAAAAAATTAAATTAAAAATAAAAAATCATTCAAAGTCACCATGTAAAAAGTGTTCACATGAATAATATTACCTCACTACTCTTATTCTAAGGACATTGTTGTTAAGACAATCAAAGTTTATTAATATTGGCATTATTTGAGCAGATTTTTAATAGTTTTACAGTACCATTTTTCAATTTTAATAAAAAAACTGGTTTGAAACCAAAAAAAATTAATCGAATTTGCATTTGTGTTAATGAACGATTTGAATGGTAAAATGTTTTGCTTTAGAAAACTTTCACCAAATAAAAAATTGTAATTTTTAGTAGTTTTGGTCTTTAGTGTTCGTAAAATTTAAATTACGCCATCATCATTCGTAAAGCTATTTAGTTTTTACATGCAATTAACCGATTATTGACTGCATTCAATGTTTTTCAAGACCAACTGAAAATAAGAAATATGTATTAGTAATCGTGAAAAAATGCAAATTAATTGTTTATACCGAAGTCATGACAATTTTGGATACAACTATTCAAAATGGCCACCACGCGATAAAATGTCTTCAGTGGGCGTAATAACAAAAACTGTGTGTGAATATTCAATCATCCCCCTTACCTACGTAATCAATAGACGCTCCCGTAGATGAAACGACTAATATTAAGTCATTCCAATTACTGTTATGAGAGGTACAGACAGGATTATTATTTAAAGTAGTAGTATTTTCATAATTATTATTTTGTTTAGTATTTTTAATGTTTATGTAGATATTACTAGGAAGGGTCTTCAAAGGTCGCACCTCGCGGTTTGTTTGTAAATTGACTTAAGGGACTTAAGGGAAGAAATATTTAAATTTGAGTTCCATAACTTTTTCATCGATGCCACGATGAATATTTCTCAACTGTTCTTTCCTAATTTCGTCGAAAATTCTTTCTTCATCTTTAAAATCTTCTAACAGTTTTGTGCAACGTATGATCTTTAATTTTTTGTTATCGGAAAATTGTTTCAAATAAACCAACTCTAACATTTGAAGGAAATCTTCAATCAGTATGACATTTAGTCCATTTCTGTTAAATTGACATTTTAGTAAAGTAATTGCCGTTTCTTCTTCCAGCTTCTTTATATAAAATGTTGTTCTGGACTTATCGAAAAAAAATTTCATTTTTTCTTTCTAAGAGATCCTGAATTAGATTTAATTAACATGATTTGTGTTTTGAACACATTTATCGCGGAATTGCTAGTAGGGATATCAGAGGATACTTCATTTTTCTTCACAAAACTTATCTCAGGTTTTTCAAATCTCGATCAAGCATCAGCGTTACCGTTCTTTGTTCCTTTTTTTATAACTAATAGTATGGTCAAATTCTGAAAGTTCAAAACACAACCTGACAAGTTTGGAATTTGGCTCTTTTATTGAGAACAACCATGTCAATGGACGATGATCCGTTTCTTTAATAAATTTTCTGCCGAAGAGATAAGGGCGGAAATATTTAGCTGCCGAAACTATGGCTAGTAACTCTTTTTCGATAGTGCTTTAGTTAATTTCGTTATCGTTTAAGGTTCGACTTGCATAACAAATCTGATGGTTTTCTTGAGAGAGTATAGCACAAAATGCCTATCCACTGGATCTGTTGTGAGAGTAATTTTTTTGTGAAAATCAGGGTGCCGTAAAATTGGATCATTTGTTAACAACGTTCTGAGAGTTTTATAACTGTTAAAATAGTCTAGGTTGGAAATATCAATTTGGGCATCTTTGTTTCAAAAACTGAGTCATTGGTTTAGCGATACGGGAATAGTCTTTAATAAATTTTTGGTAATAACCGGTAAGAACAAGAAACTGTTTAATTCGTTTGCTAGTTTTTGGGATCGGAAATTTTTTACACATTTTATCTTTTTGGAGTTTGTTTTAATACCTTCTAGGGTCATAATGTGTCCTAAGAACTCAGATTCTCGTTTCAGAAATTCGGATTTATCAATTTGAACTTTCAAATTAACTTCTTGAAAACGTTTAAAAACCTTGCGAAGATAATCGATATGCTCTTGAAGGGCAGTTGAGAAAATGATAATGTCATCGAGATAAACAAGACATATTTTATTTATAAAGTCACTCAATACTTGGTTCATTTGCCGTTGAAAAATTTCGGGGGCCGTCTTAAGACCATAAGTCATTCGGAAAAATTCGTAGTGCCCGACGCTAAAAGCAGTTTTATGAATATCTGCCTCATCAATCTCAATCTGGTGATATATATATATATATATATATATATATATATATATATATATATGTATGTATGTATGTATGTATGTATGTATATATAAAAATATATACATATATATATATATGTATGTATATGTATTTATTTGTGATATTTTGAAAAGGTAGATAAATTAACCTTAAAAATTACTGCAGAATGGTTATAAAAATTAAATTTTGAAAAATTGCATTCTGACTTTAGTCCTATTTCTGGGGGTTGATTGCAGTTGGCAATCTGCTTTGGAGTTCTGTTGGTTCCGCGGTTGTTGATTCCTTTGATTATTCTGCTTTCTTCTGACTTGTTGCTGCTTGTCTTCGGGGCTATTTCCCCACTTACACAAAAAAAAATTCGCGAAACTTTTTCGTAATTTGTAACTAAGCACACTTTTGGGTAACTTGTTTTTATGCACAATGCACTGTTTGCAACTGCTTTGGGGTTTTCTGTTTTTCACTTCGAAAGCGGGAGTCGCGATAATTTGCAAAATCTTTATACGCGTTTGGGAATTGAAATACAGATGTTCCTTAGCTCGCGCGTATCCTAGCGAGTGCGCCAATTTTATATTTGCTTTCGCAAATATTCAAAACAAAAAAGGGAATATATTTATGTATACATATATATTTATATGTATGTATATGTATATACATATATACATATATACATATACATATATATATATATGTATATATGTATATATATATGTATGTATGTATGTATATATATATATATATATATACATATATATATGTATATATGTATATACATATACATACATATATATATATATATATATATATACATAAATATATTATATATATATATAAGGACCAGAAAAACTCAAAATTTATATTTTGGAACACGCTTTTTATTTGTATTGTTGGCGATCTGGAGTCGCGTAATCCTATATAACGACTAGATATTACACATGAGGATTCTTCTACCGAAACCTCGCACTCTTATCTAACTTACTTAAGAGGAGATTGTATCTTAATTTAAACTACCCATAAATAACATATTTGGCAACAGCCATCATAAAAAAAGTTCATGAGAACGACATTTATGAAGACAAACGCGACCTTGTTATGTCAAGTGTAACATAATAAATTATCTTCAATACAACCCTTAAGAAAAGTCGACTGTCGACGCGAACATATTTATGCGTATCTTAATGTGTGGTGCAGACGCGATTCTGCAATTATGGATGAAAAGATACACGGGTATGCAATTATGCATAAGTAATCCGAGACGTCTTAAGTTCGGGTTTTAGGAATTGCATGTACAGGAAATCGTGCAAATGGCAAGTATCGTCATATAATACTTTTAAGGATTGTAACGTAGAATCTCCCATGATGAAACCTTTGGACGTTATATGAGTCAATATTTGATAGAGAGAACTATAAATAAGTTAAAGAATCAACTAAAGAAATACCAAAGAATTAATTCTAAAATAAAGATGCAGCGCAAAAAATACAGTCCGAGAAACAAAACCAATGAAATTATTGAAAAGGGGGATATAAACGAAATAACGAAGAGACTGTTATTTAGTGAAGTTATGTCAAAACAGCTATCTCAAAATTATACTAAACTTAGAAGTCATGCTGAAAAACAGGTATTTGCCAAAGCTTTATCTGTAGAAGTAGCTAAGAAACATAAAGTCCTGTCCAAACAACATGTTCTACCTGAAAAAAAGAGAACGTAAAGTGCAGTTTGGATCAAAATTATCAAATATACAGAGGAAAAACAGATCTAATAAAATTTCAGAAGATGTGAAAATGAATATCATCAATTTCTTGGAACAAGATTTCAACTGTCGTATGTGTGCTGGAAAAAAGGAAACTATAACAAAAAATAAAGTAAAGAAACAGAAAAGGTACTTATTAATGACTATGAAGTAGCTACAGGGGCGTAGCGAGGGGGGGTGTTGGGGGGGTGACACCCCCCTAAAATTTTGTAGCGAGTCGGCATTTTCGTGCCGAAGTTGGCATATTCAAGAAAGTTGATTGTAAAGTCGGACAGTCGGCAAATTTTTCTAATCAAGTCGGCATTTTCAACATTTATCACCCCCCCCCCCCAAATTCATGAAGCTCGCCACGCCCCTGAGTAGCTACATACAATATACGTTAAAGAAAATGGGAGTATATCTTACAGTGTATTTTGCCAAGGTCGTCCGTTTTGGATTGTTAAACCAAATGTACAAGAACGTAATACTTGTTTGTGTGTGATACATGCAAATTTAGACCTATTAATTCAATCTATACATCAGTACAATATAATAACTGTACACAGCACTGAACATTTTTCGGAATTAGTTTGCTGCAGTGGCGGCTCGTCAGGGTGGGCAGGGTGGGCTGGGCCCACCTTGTAAATTCAACAAGTATATTTCAATATTCTCCTCATTCTCAATTTATAATTCTTAATCTAATCGATTACCTTCAATATCCCCATACGAATTGAAGGCCATGAAAACGAAAATTTTGCGGCAAATATTACTTCTATATGTCAATATATATTAATGGATATCTCCAAACACAAACATGTATAATCCATAATGATCAAGGTGGGTCCGCCCAATCGCTAGAGTACAATGCAGACTTTTCACCCACAGCCCAAATTCTATGCACGTAGCTCGCTACGGCTCGCGTTGGTCCAGGTCCAGGGTGGGCTACATAGCCGCTGGCCCAGCTCGGAATAACCGCGGCCAAATACCAGCAAATCCAGCATTTCAAGCTTATTTCCTGATGTGAAAATCGATTTCCACACATTTCGGTCGCTTAAGCTATGGGCTAGCCCAGCCCGGCGCGATGAACAAAGTAAAATTTGGAAATGTTATGCTCGATCCACACGCTTGCCAAACCTCCACAAGCCATCGCAAATTCAAACGTGTGAAAAGGGTGTTTGGCTTAGCCGATCCGACGGTTGTCGGCTTGAGTATGGAGGTTTGGAGTTTGCGGCAAACGCCAAGCGTGTAGATCAGACATTAGAGTTTCAAGCGCATATTTTCGAAGCCGTCGCCCCACATCTCAGCACAAAGCAGTGATCGATTTCAAATTGCTTGCTATTTAATTAAATATAAATTTTTACTCGTTTCCTATAAGTAAATCCACCCAAACATTTTAATTTATGTACGCTGTACTATTGTTTAAAAGTCAATTAGTGCATACATTATTTCCTGTAGTTGTCTTCAAATTATAACAACTCGTCAACAGTGGTTAAAAAAGATTTTGAAAATATAAGTTCGTGGGCTTACTGACAGCTATTTTCAATAGGTGTCCAAATTCCTAAGAGTTTTTCTGTGTAAATTCGATTAATGTCGTTTTTTAAAATTTTCCTTTAATAACGAGTAAGTTTTTCATTCAGTCAGTTTTCGAAACAGCGAGTGTGATGTGAAGTGAAAATGGAGCAGGGATATAGCGAAATTCAGGTTAAAGTAAAAACTAACGATGACATTGTTTGCTTTTTATTAAAAACAAAATTCAGCTCGTTAAATTTAGAAGAAAAATTCTTTATTCACAAATTAAGGGGGAAGTACCTTTAGAGGCCGAAAAAAGGTCTTTGTTGCAACTGATTTGTGGGGAAATGAAGACAGTTCTTATTAAATCAGTATAACATTTATTTTAGGCGATGTTTGAGGTTGAAAAAAAACATATTCTACAAAAGTGAAAGTTGAAAATTAACAAATTTTTCAAGGATCTTGATAGCCATGTCGTCGCTGACGTCGTAAGTTGCGTAAGCGATGATGGCTGCAATTTTCATCTGAAATCAACAAGCCAAACATTTTCTTACTCCGAGGGTTTTTTAGATAGACTAAAATATTTGCGAAATTCGAAAATTAACCATTCAAAACAGGCTCAAAAAAGCAAATTACGATTTTGACGAAAAATTTCATTGCACTTCCAGCCAAAAATAGTCCCAAAATAATTTTTTTTTCAATCTTTATTCTATATAGAACAGTTTTTTATGCTCTTTTAAATGAATGCTAAATGATGAAAATCGATTCACTAGCTTTTTTATTATCACTTACACAATTTTAGAAAACATGGTTTCGAGAAAAGGCCATTTAAAGTTTGTGGTCAAGAGAAAAAGAACTCGGCGGCAGGCACTTCTGGGATGCATCTTTTCCACAATTTTGAGAATTAGCTTTTGAAACTTTGACATGATATTCTTATGCGCTATATCTATCGATCAAAACAATTTAAAAAAAAATCGATTTTTTGTAGTGTCTTAAGGTACTTCCCCCCTTAAGACCATGTCCGGACATGAAAAATTTAATAAGTAGAGATAATCGTAGCAGTAAAAAAAAGTTTTACTAATGATTGGTTTAGGAAATGTGATTGGCTCACTGGTAGTGAAACATTAAATAAATTATACTGTTGGCATTGTATTTTATTTAATGATAAATCTTCAACTCCGTGGAATTCTACTGGATATTGTGACTTATAGCACATAAGTGAGTCCATACAAAAACACGCGAACTCAGGTAGCCACGTGTATGCTTCTTTAAAAGCTAAATTATTTGGAAAAGAAAAAAAATTCAGTTTTATTCGATTCAGTTTACCGCGCAATTTCTGTTAAACACAACAAGCTTTTTGATAAAAATCGGTCCATAATAACCCGTTTGATTGATATGGTGATTTATTTAGCGACTCAAGAGCAAGAATTTCGTGGTCATGATGAGTCGCAATCTTCGTCTAATCCGGGAAGTTTTATAGAATTGGTAGATTTAATGACTAAATATGATAGCAATCTTAAAATATTTTTGGAAACCTCTTCGGTATTTAGTGGAGTTTCTAAATCTATTCAAAATTATTTAACTTTTAGTATAAATTCGGTTTTGAACAGTTTCATAGCTTTCGCAATAAATGAAACACCTTGTTTTTCGTGGCAAATTGACGAAGCTACAGATATTAATAACTTTTCGCAGCTTTTCGTCATTTTTCGATACGCAATGCTTCGTGCCCACCCTGAGTGAATGGGCACGAGCCGCCACTGGTTTGCTGTGACAAATACAATGAAGAGTGTACAAGTCGCAAATGTAAGAATTGTAAAGATATAAAAATAGTTTATGGAGAATTCGACAATAATATCAAAATTAATGTTATGAAGTGGGAAAATGTATTTGAACAGGTATTTTTAAAACGAACCGGGAAATACAAAATAGTCAAAAAAATATCGAAAGTTAATCACACCTTGAATCCTTACGATGTTGTTAAACAATTCGAAAATGTTGTCCCCATCTTCTTGAACCATCATACAAATACTGTTCATCAGTATGCTGCCATAAAGAAATTTAAAGAGAAAATGATGTATTTATTCATGTTGATTTTAGTGAGAACTACGCTACAAAATATAGTTCAGAAGTGCAAGCTTTTCACTTTGGAGTTTCGAGAAGTCAAATATCCTTACACACAGTTGTTGTATACTGGAAAACAAACAATCAATTAGAGTGTCAAAGTTTCTGTACTATATCCGAGTTCCTAGATCATGATGCTTATGCCATATGGGCTCCCCTGCACCCTATATTTGATTGGATTTCCACAAATTTAAAATCTGTAACAAATTTGCATTTTCTTAGCGATGGGCCTGTTACCAAATATAGGAATAGGTTCTTGCAAACAGACTTAAATATTTTCATGAAAATTACACTTCCTTCTCTTGAAACTATAGTGAGACTGGGCACGGAAAGGGTGCCCCTGATGGTTATGGGGCCGTTTGTAAACGCACTGCCGATCAAATGGTTGCTTTAGGTGAAGACTTAGTCGATATAAAAAAATTACAAACGGTTCTAGAAGAAAACTGTCCCAACATTAAGATTATAGCAGTGACGCAACAAGATTATGAGCATACTCGAATTAAATTGATTGGAAACTCATCTAAGCCTTATTCGGGAACTTTAAAAGTCCATCAAGTAATCGGTAATAAAGATAGCTTCAAATTAACAATGAAATTCTTGAGTTGCTTTTGTGAGAATATGTTTAGCTGCGAACATTATTTGATGGGCACTTTGAATTATGTGGATAATGTCAATGGTAAAAAGGACACAAGTTCAGAGTCAGAGCATGAACGTGAAATTCAAACACCCAAAGGAAACATCGATCCAAATACTTCAAATATAAGTTTTGATGCTGTTGAAGATCACGTTACGACAACTAGCTCGTCTAACATTCCAAGAAAAGAAAATGTAACTTATCACAATGGCGACTACATTCTTGTTAAATGTAGCTCTGAAAATACAGAATAAAGATATGTTGCTGTGTGCATGGGAGAAGTAAATGAAGAAGATGGCGAAATTAGAGTTACATTTTAAAAAACCACTGGTAATGATGTTAAATATTTAAAATTGCTGATAATTGCTATGATCTGACAGTTGAAGATATACTTTTGAAGTTACCTCAACCTTCTTTATTACTGAACGGAGAACGTATTTTTTATAAGTTCCCAAATGCTTTAGATGTATTCGAAAAATAGCTTTGTTGTCGGGTCTTGCTCATTCTCTATAAACTATTTTTAATATTATTTTTATTACTTTTAAAAATGAAAAACATTATTTCTGTTTTTATTAATATTATTAAAGTTGAAATGTTTAAACTAATTATATTATTATAGAATGATACATTCTTCAAGTAACTGAATAAAAACTCTGTATTTGATTTAGCTATTCATAATTACTCTTAAATGAAGGAATATTACTTATTTGTTGATTATTGAACAAAGGTAGAATATCATATAAAGGTACAAGGAAAGAGGCGTGATTTATGTTGATTAATACAGTAAGTTAAGGTTCCTAATGAATCTGGTCAAATATGTTACCTACTAAATATCATTGCATGTTTTATAAAACTTTAAGAAGAGCTATGTTATTTTGTTTTCTGTTATACTGATTATTATTCTTGGATTAATAATGAATATAATAATTACTAAAAATGGACAATTTTCCTTTTTTTTATGTTTCAATCATTTTCCTGCTGTCCTGTCATTAGTCTGTCGGTCCATTTCATTATCCTGCCACTAGTGTCATTTTCCTGTTCTGTATATTTGCAAATATTGCTCAAAAATCCCTGAAATCGAATAAAGCGTATCGATTTGGTAGTTATTATATAGATTTAACTTGACTCTATTACTTAGACATCAATTATGTAAAAAAAACGACAAAAAAAAAAAAATTGTAGTCGTTTTCGACCGATTATCAAATATTGACCCATATATACTTTTCCGAGTACCAAAGTTATGACTCTGTATCGCGGTTCCGCAAAAATATAACGACGCCTTTGATGATACAATTCTTTATTTTATCAAGCGATGCTATGCCAATCGCTGCCGCGCATAAAAAGTCTTGCTTAATTCTAGGCTGGACAAATTATAACAATAATTTGCACAGGTGACCAAATATTACCTGGGTGCATTGAAATCTAAAATTGCAACTGCACCAACACGTGCCTGAAGAGCGCCGATGCAGGTGAGAGGCAAGGCTTTTTAATTGATTACTAAGGTTGATCAACCTATTTCATAAAAATCTGTGTCTCGTAGATTAAAAAAAAATATCAGAATAATTCCGATAAGTGCCAAGGTAAAAAAATTTAAATCAGAGGACATTGACACGGCATTGTTTAAAGGAATCTGATGTAGCCTTTTAACATTATCTAAATGAATCCCGTTCCCATATTGCAGAGTAATTCACTTATCTCATAACTGTCTAGCAGGTTTGAGTTGTCATTTCCTTCCTTGGAAAATTGGCAACATGAAACTATTTCGCAAATTTCGTCGTTGAAAATAGTCATCTTATTAAAACGCGATTGTTCGAATTTATCGTTGTTGAAAGTGTTGAATTCGTAACTATCCTGTCGTAGTTAGCAATCATATTATTTCGCTACTTGATGATATTATTTCAGTCCGTGGCGTCTGGGTTGCCTGCTAGCCACTTCCAGACTGAACCGATCCAATCAATTGAGCAATTAGTCCTATTTCTGCCTTGCAGTTGCTCTAGTAACGCTCCTATTTTTTCAAGTTGATTATAAAGTTGCGGCATCAGGATGCTTGGTATATTGGCACGTTGTTGCACTATGGACCTCATGTTGGCTGCTACTTCTTTGAATTTATCTAGTTCTATTGAGTGGATTATCTTGAAATCACCTGTTGCGTGCCCCGCATTCCTTCACCTCCCTCCCAGCCAATCATCATCCATGTGCTCCGCCACTTCGGACGCACCATGGACGATGACCGCCGAGAGGAGGCCCCCGTGCGGAGCACCCACCAACAGTGGTCGCATAGAGGCGACCATAGATAACATGTTTTATAAACCGGCTAGCTCACCGGGTCGTGGGCGAATAAAATGCACATCTACAAAAGAAACTTTTATACCCGGACAAAAACCCAATCGCGCACATTCTGAGGAGAGGAGAACCATGAAGAAAAACTCACTTCATATTATTTCACTTATGTTTATATATATTTTTATATATATTTATATATATTTATTTAATTGATTTTCGAATAATAAATGAACTTTAATTAAATTGTAGAATATGCGGATGCATATTGATTTTCATTTGAATTGTTATGTGATGTTATAAAACGTTTTTTTTTTGTTTTATGTATGATCTCGCAATTAATTTGATAAGAGTGTCAAAGGCATTTCCAATGAGGATTGTAGTATTATCGCAGGACGACCGTTCTCGCTGCGCTAAACAACCAAACGCTGGACGACACTTATGATAGCCAGAATGTGTTCCTTATTTACAGTTGTTGCATCGACAATCGGTATTTCACTGTTGCAAATGCATCCAGCGAGAACTGACTAAATCACGACGCAAATTTGCGATTCCTCCAAGCTGCCGCACGAACTATCCGAATTTCAGAACACTTAACAACTTTTATGAGGCCGATGGCGTGAACACCACTTGCGTGCTGCTTCGCAGATCAGTCATCTCCTTGTTGAACACGTGCTTCACCAGTTACGTCGTCCTTGAAGGGCGTCTTCGGCTCGTTCAAGCCGACGTTATCAACTCGGTCGCGAACTTCTTGATTCATCACAAACTCTCCCATACAAAGCTTTTGGTGACAATGGGGCTGGTCGCGAAAGGCACTTTTGGGGGCTCTGTAGCCCAGTGAGCGGCTTCAACGAACTGCGCGAGTTGACCCACGGTGCTTCTACTTGTTTATCCGCGAACTCCGACGAGAAACCTTACCTCTCTTCGGAAAGCAGGTCGCGTCCCAAAATCCCAGCGTTATCAAGACATCCGGAACCGAGCCCACATCAGGATGTATCATCAGATTCCAGTCGTTACCTTCGTATTTTTCCACTCTTTTCCAAGAGTTGAGCTTTCAGCAGACAAACCAATTCTTCCATGAAAGGTAACTTTTTTTTTTATATTTTTTTTTTCCAAAAAAAAAACGTGACCGTCTCGGTCAACACCACTTTTCCAACTCCTTTTCGTCAACTCACCTCCTACACTTTTTCACCGCGATCACCCGTTGAAGCATTTTTGCTCCAATTATTACCATATATGGTAATATGTCAGAGTCTTTTCGGCCAATCAGAGGGCGACAGCATGCAAAGTGAACCGATTCGCGCTCGATCACTTAAACTCACCTCGCAAGAGAGACAGCGCGTGTGGTGGATTACTAAATTGGGATTTAGTACTGCCAATGCTGATGATTTGGACGTGTACTGAGGGAAATTTGAATATATTCCAATTTGGAAAAAAATGAAAAAAATGAACTACTAAAATTGAGAATTGATCCGCAACAGAACGTGGGGACGACCCCGCCCTGAGAAGAGTCTCTCCACAATAAAGCCGGGCTATGTATGAACTCTAAGTAATGAAAGATCTCATGGTTGGTATGAGGCTAGGCAAATGTAATCAAAACGTCTACGCGTCGAAATCATCATGCTCACTCAAACGAACCAGGAGGGTTTTAATAAAATGGGAAGTCTTACGTGAAACTCAGCAGATGTAGTCAAAACGTCTTAACGTCGAAATCATCATACATGTTCACGCAATTTCCTCGATACGGTATTACGTTAAGGTAACTCTACTCAATCGACAGTTTTACCCGAAATAAGCCTTCAAAACTAACTTAGTAGTCGAAGTAGCTCAAAACCGGAACGGAACCTATCAACGGCGGGTTACTGAGTTATCAAACAAAATGAAACACGGGCGTGTTGAAAAGATGAGTAATGAAATCGCTATTACAGATCAGAGATAATGTTACGACAAGATATCCGGGACAATACACGACACTGAAAAACGAAATGGTGTACCTTCCGAGTTTTACACTGGGGTTGAGCTGTACTAACGACAAAGGATCGACCGTTGCCCTCTGTATTGAAACCCCATAGAGAACCTCAGGTCTAACCTGACAGACTTCAACCCCAGTCTCGAATCAGCCAAAGAAACAAACCAGAACTTAAAGACGAAGACAAATACATACATTTTGAGTTCAATATGAACCCCCCCTTCCCCCTAAGAAAGTTGCCTAGCAACTGAAACGGTTGTATACCGGAGCTGAAAAGATGAGGAACACTAGATTCCGATAGGTAAAATGGGTAATATTTGAAAGATAAAGAGCTAGGGTTAGAACACACAAAAAAAATGGTCTCACTTCCTGTGAGCAATTATTAATAATATGATACTAGATATACCAAAAATATTTACATTATATACAGACGTCAACGCTCAACGCGGACTAGTTTAGGGACCCCAGAGGTCGTCAATTCTCTAGCATTTTAAGACTCCAAACCCAAATATTCAACCTAAGGATATATGAACAGATACTAAATAAGGTACAACCTAACTATATGCGACGCAGATGTATATACTAATACAATACCCGTCCACACTAATGCAACCAATACGTCACACGACGAGGCCATTAGGAAAACTCATTGGACTACGAAAAAAACTAACTAATATGCGTGTCCACACTAATGCAACCGATACGTCACACGACGAGGCCATTAGGAAAACTCGTTGGATCACGAAGCAAACTAACTATATACGTCCACACTAATGCAACCGTTACGTCACACGACGAGGCCATTAGGAAAACTCACTGGACTACTAATTTTATAAGGGACCACGTCCTGTACTAAATATTACCGATATATACAAACTCACCAAAAAAATTGACATACTAATATATGTACGATATATATACAGATAGCTATCAACAAAATATACAGATCGAAGTTAACTCTTAATGTCCTGTGCGTGACATACACCAAGAGTTTTACCGGACATATCACGAACTTCGTAAGCAACCTGTCCCACAGGTCGAACAATGATTCCAGGCACAAACTTCGGGGCAAGTTTGGCGGAAAACCGATCAACAGCCTTACTCAAGACATGATTACGGACATGTACAGCTTGACCGGGCTGAAACATTCGGGGCTTACTACGCAAATCGTATCTGCGTTTACCCTTCAAGTAGGATTCTTGAAGTTTAGCTTGGACCTTGATTTGAATATCGCGCATTTTGTCGTTGCGCTCCGTGACACTTAGTTGACCATCAGCTAAAGAAGATAATTTACGTAGGAGGGTGTAGTCCGAGCCATGTCTAATAGCCTGAAATCCGAACATTAGGAAGTGCGGTGAACAACCAGTGGATTCATGCACTACGTTCCTAAATGCAGCGCATGTCTCCACCAGGGAGCGGTCCCAATTACGATGGTCGTCACCAATATAAGAGCGAATAGCGGATAGAATGGATTGATTGGCACGCTCAGAAGCGTTGGACTGCGGAGAATATCGAGGATTTAAAACTTGGGTGATATTGTAGTCTGACAGAAGTTGCGTGAAAACTTTAGACACAAATTGCACTCCGTTATCGGAATGAATAAATTCAGGAACGCCAAAAGTATGGAAAATATTATCGGACAGAAAGTTCACAACGGACTCGGCAGTTGTCTTAGGCATGGCCTTAAGCCATAGAAATTTGGAATAGTGGTCCAGCACCACGAAAAGTTGCGTATTTCCGAACTTAGAACGGGGATAGGGACCCAGAAAGTCAATGAACAGGCGTTGCAGTGGACGCTCAGAAATACGCATTTGTCCGAGAGGAGGACGTAGAGTTTGGTTATTAGACTTTGTCTGTTAGCAGACAGAACATTGACTAATAAATTTACGAACGTCGAGTTTGAGACGTGGCCAATAGAAATATCGACGCAATATTTCGGCGGTTTTATGGACACCACTATGTGCGGATACAGGGGAGCTATGACTGTGAGATATGAGCAGTTGTTGTACCCTGTCGGGCACCCATAGTTTAGTTTGAGGGATATTTACTTGGTCATCCGACATGACACCGGTATTAATATAGATTTTCCCGTTTTGTACCCAAATATTAGAAAATTTATCGGGGTTTTGCTGTATAAGATCGATACGCTCTAGATATGAGGAGTCACTAAAGGCTGACTCAGGAATTAAAGGATGCAGAGAAGCATGTTCCGGAAGAATTGAAGTTAAAGTTTGGTCAGAGAGAATAGAGATATTGCCGGCTACAATACCTTCATGTACGCGCGACAACGCGTCTGGGACGACGTTTACGGATCCTTTGCAGTGTTGGATTTGAAAGTCAAATCCTTGTAGTTTGAGACTCCAACGAGCCAGTCTGCCGGAAAGGTCAGTTTGCCGCATCAGCCACTTGAGGCTGGCATGATCGGTAATGATAGTAAAAGAAAACCCCTCGATATAGGCACGAAATTTTTTTACACTTTGAACAGCCGCCAGGCATTCGAGTTCCGTGATAGTATAGTTACGTTGGGCCGAATTTAATTTACCGGACATAAAAGCAATAGGATGCTCTTTACCATCCTCGTCCTTTTGAAATAACACGCTACCGATACCGGTAGTACTGGCGTCACACTGTATAAAGAAGGGTTTACTAAAGTCTGGATTAATTAAAACTGGAGCCGAAATTAGGGCTTGTTTTATTTGCGAGAAAGCGTTTTCGGCGGAGTCGTTCCACTTAAACGAACGCTTACTCTGAAGTAAATCGGTTAGAGGCGCCGTGATACTGGCGAAGTGAAGGATGAAACGACGATACCAACCCGCCATTCCCATAAAACGCCGTACGTCCTTAGCGGACCTAGGAGTGGGGTAGTCAACAATACTATAAATTTTATCCGAATCGGTTTTTAGGATACCGTCACTGACTATATATCCGAGATATTTGATCTCGCGTTGAAGGAATTTACTTTTGTCGACGTTAATAGTAAGGCCGGCGGAAGTGAGAAATTGAGCTACTTTACTTAATAGATCTAAATGTTCCTCAAAGGTGGCACTAGTAATGAGTAGGTCGTCTAAATAGACGAAAATTTTGTCATGATACTCGTGCGGAATGACTTTATGCATGAGTCGACACATAGTTTGTGGGGCGTTGCAAAGACCAAAAGGCATAACAGTGAAATGATAAAGAGGACGACCAGGTAAAAGCGGTCTTTTCGCGCGACTCCATAGATGAAGGAATTTGCCAGAAGGCGTCCTTGAGATCTAGACTGGTTATGAATTTAGTAGATTGTAGACGAGATAAGAGACCCTCAATTAGCGGAAGTGGATATGCATCCTTGATAGTGACCTCGTTAACCCTACGCGCGTCCAGACATAGCCGATTTTTACCGGGTTTGCGGACCAAAGTGACGGGAGAACTCCATGAGCTCTGACTTTCCTCTATAACGCCAAGAGAAAGCATACGATCTAATTCGGTATATAGCTGAGATTGAATAACAGGAGACACTGAATAGTGGCGTTGTTTAACGGGTTTAGCGGAACCCGTATCGATAGTATGACTCAAAAGAGAAGTTTTTCCCAACCCACGCTCGTTAAAGGACGGAAAGGTCTGGATAACAGATTGAAGCTGCATTTGCTGCGCTGTAGGTAGATGATGATACACATCACCTTTAGAGCTAGGACCAGTATTAAGTACTTGTAGAGAAGGTAACTGAAAAGGTACGATATTAAATGCGTTCCAAAAATCGATGCCCAGATACACGGAATGTCCTAGAGAAGGGACTACTAAAAATCGAATGGGTTTGATTAAGTTTTCGAAGGAGACTGAAGTGTCTACATAACCTAACGCGGAGACATGTTGTCCAGAAGCAGTACTAATGTGGAGTTTGGAAGAATGCAGATAAAGTTGTAATTTAGATATAAGGTCTAAAGAATCATGACCCAAAACGCTAACGCTAGCTCCACTATCGAGTAACCCAGAGAGTTTATGCCCATTAATGGCTATTTCACGAAAAGGTCGGGAATCCGCTGAAGGATCATCGGAATATATGGAGTGTAGTACTGCCTTACGCAGTTGACGGAGTTTATAAAAATATAATGCCGTACGTTTACACCGACGTAGGCGACTATTGGACAGTAGGCGACATTTAGATTTAATAGAAGGATGAACTATATGAGGTGACGTCACGGAAACAAGATCGCTATGTATGGACTCAACAGGTAACACAACAGGTTTTAAATTGATATTGGGGTCCGTTTGGATGGTGACATCTCTCATATAGATGTTAGAGAGGGAAGGTACCTGATTTACAGACGCGTATTTGCTTCGGGTCGGACTGGGATACGTGTTTTTATTCGGTCGGACCGATTCAGAGGCATGTTGTTGGCGATGACTGGAGTGGATCGATTCCCCGCGAACGACACACTCCTTCGCCCGTTTCCAGAAGGATTGCATTTAGCACAGTTACTTTTCAGGACACCATCGTGGCCACATCCAAAACAGAAAAGTCGATTTACCGGAATTGGACAATTTCCGAAGGAATGCACACTACGCTTACAGTTCCACCAGATAACGGAGTTAGAAAAAGTTTCGGAAGAGCGAACTGTAGGAGATACGTCTGCCTGTCTGAATGGATTACCAGAAGAACGACGAGAGTTGATAGGATCGACGTTTTTCGACCCAGACGTAAGATGAATTTCGTGCACGGAACGCCGCACGAAAGGAATAGTCCGTTTTACAGGAGTGTTGATGTTCCATACACTCTCGACGGAAATACAACATTGGACTAGTTCGCGAGTGTTGTTAAAGGTGCGACCAGCTAAATGATCGCTCAAACGGGTGGACATGTTGCGATATAGGATGACTTGTAGGTCAGTGTCCGGTAATGGATGCCGAAGCTGAAGGGTCAGTCCTTCAACAGCATCGAAGAACTCAATGAATGTTTCAGAAGGTTTTTGAATCCGCGCGTCAATACGTCGTCGGATGTCCACATCGGAGGTAAGAGAGCCATACCGACTCAGAAAGGCGGCCTTAAAGCCGTCCCAATCAAAGGACTGGGGATGTAGTTGGAGATATTTCCAATACCAGACCGCTGCTGGTCCAAGAACTAATAAATGGAAACTCGCGATGAGTTCTGCAAACGGAACCTGATATGTGCGAGAGAGAGTCTCGACTTGGAATATAAAAATCTCGGCGTTGAGACTAGAGTTGGTTCCATCAAACGTGATGCCCCATTTAAATATGGGTACATTATGACGGACAGAGGTGTTTAAGGTTTCCCTTACAGGTGGAGGAAAACTATGAGTATAAGGAACGTCTGGATACATAGGGGGTGGAGTTTTCACCTCACCTACAGGTTGTGTCGGACTTACATACCGAAAGTGTTCACCTTGATTTAACATATATAAATCCGCAGTGTGGATAGATTTTCCAGTCACAAGGTGTTTCGGACTGTTGAAAATGATGGGCGCCTGACATTGTTCGGGCGGAATGTTTATCACCACGGATTGATTAGGTGGGGAACTGCCTCCCACTTCAGACACTTGTAGCGGATGATTAATGGAAAAAGGATTGGACTCACTCCCTAACTCGAGGGATGGTCTGATTTCCCGAGACGTAACCGGAGAAGATACTACTTTGGGCCAGAATGCCTGAGGAATATCCATGTTGCAAGATAGAATGATATATATAACTGAAGATATTAGATAATAGGTGTAATGTTAAGTGATAGAGCGACTAAATGGTTGCGCGGATTATATTAAAAGATTAAGTTATTTTACCTAATAAGGTATTAAGATATTACACGAAACGATATTATAAGATACGATATTATACGATACTTTAGTACACGATATTATAGTACAACTTAACGATACTCTGGCTAACTCAAAAGGCGGTCCAAATTACTCGCTTAAAGCGAAACGCCACAAAACTACGCTAACTATATCAATTAAACGCCAATGGGCGATATGTTCAAATACTAAACGCGGCGAAGATACTAAACGCGTACTACCGAAACCGATTGTAGGAGTGTGAGTGTGAGTAGTTTACAATAGTTTACAATAGTTTTACATGAATTTACATAAATTTTTGACTTAAATTATTGTACATAGTTTTTACATAATTTGTTTTACAAAAATTTTTACATAAATGTTTTACAAAAAGTTTTACAACAGTGTTTTACAAAAGTATGACTTAGTATTATTGTGTCAATTCACATACGAATCGGAATTACATGAAGTGATTATTATTGGTATTTTTGTTTTATAAAGATATATTTGGTCTCCCCACCAACAGACACTACGCGATCAGATACAAAATTTAATTAGACACTTAAATTGTGTGTCACAACAAAATGTGAAGTACGTAAAACGAGATGATTCACGATTCGAACAAATTATCCGACGACTACAAGTTAAAAGTGAATTTATTTTATAAATTTAATAGAAGTGTGTCGAAACAGGGATTGCGACGGTTTCAAACGTGGAAGCGATTACTGGGTGTGATTGAGATAATCACAATCCCGATTCAAACAAACTACGCGAATTACCCGACACTTTTCCGAATTTCGACAACACTATGCAACTTGAATTTAGTAATTTAGAAAGGCAAAAGGCCGAAACGGTTGGGCGCCATGTGTTGCGTGCCCCGCATTCCTTCACCTCCCTCCCAGCCAATCATCATCCATGTGCTCCGCCACTTCGGATGCACCATGGACGATGACCGCCGAGAGGAGGCCCCCGTGCGGAGCACCCACCAACAGTGGTCGCATAGAGGCGACCATAGATAACATGTTTTATAAACCGGCTAGCTCACCGGATCGTGGGCGAATAAAATGCACATCTACAAAAGAAACTTTTATACCCGGACAAAAACCCAATCGCGCACATGCTGAGGAGAGGAGAACCATGAAGAAAAACTCACTTCATATTATTTCACTTATGTTTATATATATTTTTATATATATTTATATATATTTATTTAATTGATTTTCGAATAATAAATGAACTTTAATTAAATTGTAGAATATGCGGATGCATATTGATTTTCATTTGAATTGTTATGTGATGTTATAAAACGTTTTTTTTTTGTTTTATGTATGATCTCGCAATTAATTTGATAAGAGTGTCAAAGGCATTTCCAATGAGGATTGTAGTATTATCGCAGGACGACCGTTCTCGCTGCGCTAAACAACCAAACGCTGGACGACACTTATGATAGCCAGAATGTGTTCCTTATTTACAGTTGTTGCATCGACAATCGGTATTTCACTGTTGCAAATGCATCCAGCGAGAACTGACTAAATCACGACGCAAATTTGCGATTCCTCCACGCTGCCGCACGAACTATCCGAATTTCAGAACACTTAACAACTTTTATGAGGCCGATGGCGTGAACACCACTTGCGTGCTGCTTCGCAGATCAGTCATCTCCTTGTTGAACACGTGCTTCACCAGTTACGTCGTCCTTGAAGGGCGTCTTCGGCTCGTTCAAGCCGACGTTATCAACTCGGTCGCGAACTTCTTGATTCATCACAAACTCTCCCATACAAAGCTTTTGGTGACAATGGGGCTGGTCGCGAAAGGCACTTTTGGGGGCTCTGTAGCCCAGTGAGCGGCTTCAACGAACTGCGCGAGTTGACCCACGGTGCTTCTACTTGTTTATCCGCGAACTCCGACGAGAAACCTTACCTCTCTTCGGAAAGCAGGTCGCGTCCCAAAATCCCAGCGTTATCAAGACATCCGGAACCGAGCCCACATCAGGATGTATCATCAGATTCCAGTCGTTACCTTCGTATTTTTCCACTCTTTTCCAAGAGTTGAGCTTTCAGCAGACAAACCAATTCTTCCATGAAAGGAAACTTTTTTTTTTATATTTTTTTTTTCCAAAAAAAACGTGACCGTCTCGGTCAACACCACTTTTCCAACTCCTTTTCGTCAACTCACCTCCTACACTTTTTCACCGCGATCACCCGTTGAAGCATTTTTGCTCCAATTATTACCATATATGGTAATATGTCAGAGTCTTTTCGGCCAATCAGAGGGCGACAGCATGCAAAGTGAACCGATTCGCGCTCGATCACTTAAACTCACCTCGCAAGAGAGACAGCGCGTGTGGTGGATTACTAAATTGGGATTTAGTACTGCCAATGCTGATGATTTGGACGTGTACTGAGGGAAATTTGAATATATTCCAATTTGGAAAAAAATGAAAAAAATGAACTACTAAAATTGAGAATTGATCCGCAACACACCATTTATGATTCTGCCAACTCTCTGGGTCTTATGTACTGGTATGAATGTATTGCGGTTCGCGTTGTCGCGGCAACTAACCTGAAATAGGAGTGGTGTTTTTCAGATGCAATTTGTGGATTCTATTGCCTAAATCCCTAGTGAAAGTTACTCGTTTGTCTTTGACCACGATAATTTTTTTTGAAAATGGGTTTATTTTTAGTTTTAATTTGCTTATCCTTTATGTATACTATGTCACCAGGTTGGTAGGTTTTGGGCTTTGACTTTTGCTTTTTGTGCACATTTATTTGGTTTTTTTTCTTACAAATGGATTTTTCAGATCGTTATTCAATTTAGCTTTGAAATTCACAATGTTCTGGTAGTTGATACTTTGCGATCTTCCTAGGAACACGTCTAAAGGTTTTGTCCTTGTTACAGAGTGAAACGAGTTATTGTACCTATCAACCGCAATCTACAATATTTCTTTTCAGGAGAGTTATCTGTGCTCTTGTTTTAATGCGAATAATAACATTTGGACATAATGCGTGTTTAAATGCTCCAATCAATACTTATTTTCGGTTGTTAGGAGACGAATGTATTATCTATTGAAACCAGGATGTGTTTGCTTATGAGCAAAAATTTTGTTGCACTCAGAGAATATCAGTTATGTGCTAAATTGGTGCCTCACAATGCGGAATGAGGTCACTGTTATCCTCGATAGTGCTATGCGCAGTTCTTGAGATCACAACAAGCGTATTTACTACTAACAGCAATCTTGAAAGAGCATCCGCGAACAAATTGGGTTTGCTATGTTTGTAGATAAGCTCGTAGTTGAACTCCTCTATCCTCGCCTTCCAGCGTGTAGGTTTCGTGTTGTGATTGTTGTTACTTAGTGCGGAGAGGAGTGGCTTATGGTCTGTTAGAATCCTTACTTTTTACACACCGTACAAGTAAGTTCTTAGTTTATCCAAAGTCCAAACGATGACCAGCAATTCTCGTTCATTCGTTGCATACTTTTCCTATGTTGCATTCAAAGATGTTCAAATATATGTAATCGGTCGGTCTTTTCCGAGGCTACCCTGCAAAAGTACTACACCAATGGCGTACTTGGACGCATCAGTGGTTAAGTTAAAAAGCTGCTCAAAATCTGCGAATGCTAGTACTTCTGATGAAATCAGGATTTCCTTTAGACCCTCAAAAGCTTGAAGTTCAGCTTCTCATTGAGAGATTTGTCTTTTTCTGAACTGATTTACTTCAACTTTAAAGGTTTCTCTCCTATTCAGATTTATTAATGGATTTGCTACCTTCGCGAAGTCCTTAATAAATTTCCTGTCCTTCAAATTTGTATGAGGTCTGACTTGGGTGACAGTGACTTTTTTCTTGGGATCTGGAAGAATGCCCTCCTGAGAGATGATATGTCCCAAATATTCGACCTTAGTCTTCAAAAATGAAGATTTATCTCAGTCGACTTTTAAATTCGCACGCTTAAGGTAAGCAAGTGTAGTCTCTAGGTTTTGTAAGTGCTCTCCTTAGGTTTTCCCCAGGATGATTACATCGTCTTTGTACACAAAGCAAAGTCGTCCGATGAACGGTTTTAAAACATCGTCGATGATACTTTAGAAAATAGCGGGGGCGTTCTTAAGTCCAAACGGCTATGTAGTGAACTCGAATTTCCCATTTTCTGTCGAGAAAGCTGTTTTCGGAATATCATTGTCTCGCATTCTGATCTGGTGCAACCCAGATGTCAGATCAAGTGCAGTGAAATACATGGAGCTGCCAAAACTTGCAAGTGTGTTCGTAATATCGGGTATTAGATACGTGTCCAATCTAATGGTGCGTTAAACTTCTTAAAATCGATAACGTCTTTATACTGCTTTTTACCAAACGAGTTAACTTTTTAGGGAACGACCCAAATGGGGAGTTGTAACGGCTCCGTGAAGGTCAAATAATTCCGTCTTCAAGCATTTTTTAAATCTGTTTGTCGACTTCTGCTCCCAAATTTACAGGGTAACTGTACAACTTGGTGTAAATTAGATCACATGTAGAAGTCTTAATTTCGGCCGTTACGTTTGTTTCGATGATTTCCTTATCACTTATTGGCCCAAATAGCTTGGCGTGTTTGTGTAGGATGGCTTCCAATTTGTTTTTAGTTTCTTGGGGAAGGTGATCGCACATAACTTCCACATGATTTACCTGCTTAAATATCTTTGCCTTCAAAGGGATTTTAATATTTGGCTTGATTTTTAATATATTGTTTTGCCAGTCGACAGAAATCTACTAAAATCTCGTTACCCACACTTTTAAACAATTCACTTTTTCACCTATAAATATTTCTTCCGTGCCGGATTGGAGTTTGAGAGTTTCTGGAACTGATTTAACATTGAAAGCATTTTTGGTGCAATAAATTCCTTATCAGCACCCGTATCAAAAGGATATTCAAGATCTGCCCATTGCGGGTGGTATATTCTATGTATGGAATACATCAAACAACCATCAAAAAATTTAGGTGGTTTCCTTTTAATTCAACGATACAATCTTCACATAGAGCAACGTTGTTATCCTCAAAATATGCCAGAGATTCGGCCTCTTAGGTTACTGGCGATTCTGTGTGAGGCTGTTGTGATTCTACTTGAGTCTCTATTTTATAGAGGCGTTGCGTTTCCTGGGTAGGTTTGCAGAATCACTCGAGCGTTTGTGACCTTGAAGGTAGGATAGTCTGGTTATATATTCAACCTATCGTGTTTGGAGGAATTTATCAATATCCATTGGAGTCAGCGGTTCGGGTTGATTGAGTCTCGGAGGTATATTAGTGACCCTATGCCGAAACTGTTATATCTAATTTCTGTTGGTCACACTCAATTGGTGGTAAGATAGAGGTATCTTGGGTTTTCCTTGGTCAAAGTGGGAGCCAAAGAACTCATTGTCTATGCGGAAATTGTATTGCTACTGTGCCGTTGGTGAATGGGAAAGGTCCAAAAATTCAAATTTCAGGCTTCTTAGCAGGATCCATAAGCATCCGGAAGTAATTGAGATTTTTGCGCTTTTGCGCTCTGTTCCTGTAATTTTCAGTTAATGCGAAAGTTTCTTGCGACCTATCCTCTGTTCTAATTTTGTTTATTAAAATTGACAACTGGTGATTTACCGCCATGAAAGAATCATCGATACTTTAATTACGTTGAGACATGGAATGAAACTAATGTTCTAAGATACGAATGTTGCGTTTGTCCGCCACTTCTTTATGCAAGACCAATCATCGTCAAAGATGTTATATGGTATTTGGGTAGCATCATCTGGTCCCCTTATCTTCTGCCGAATGTGGCGAAGTATGGCCCTAAATATCGGTCCTCCGCGCGCTATTTCATAGTTTTGAAAGATTGTTTTTACATTATGAACCCATACATTGGACTGGGCTGGCATCGGACAGAGTCAGGTAATTTCTAGATATCATGAAGATCTTCTTCCATTTTAAGTAAGCCTGAGTCTATTGAAGACGATGAGTGGGGTTGAGGGTTAGCTGATAGTTTGTGTTCGATTGCTGACAATATGGCCTCACTTTATTCGCTGCTACTTAATTGTACATTGAGCAGCTGCAGCAAATTTCAGAAGTTCTAAAAGTCTAGCATCTGATTTTTTAGTCAGTAGAGTTTGAGCATTGACAGCTTCAGTCAATTCACGAATGGTTTCGTGGATGGCTTTCATTTCGTAACACTACCTAACGCTTAAATTGATCAAATACAAAGAAGACCACAAAGAGGTGTTGACTAGGGCTGTGCGCGAGTTTAATGGCAAGATTTCTACAAATGCACCGTAATTCACAATTTTCTTGAAAATAATTTTTCACTTGCTTATTATATAAACACTTATATAAGCCAATATAATAAAATATTTGTAAATAAATTTTATTAATTGCAATAAAAAATAAAGATGATAGTTTTAATTTGGATAATTGCTATTGGTGTATTTGATTTGCACGTTATTGATAATCATTTGTAATGGCGCTCGACATGTTTTGCTCAGAAGCGGCAATCTCGCACCCCATTCAAGTCAACCTGAAAAAGCAGCTCACACTGCTCGAACAAAGGAATTCGGTTAGACAGCTACCCGACCCGACGTTTTCGGATCGGGAGTTGGGTCGCTGACGGTAGACAAAAGAGTCTGGTTGGTGTCGAGGATCCGGGCAGAAGCTTATTTTTGGAAGAGGTGCAACGTGGCTTGCGGTGAACGCTTCGCGTGGTGAGTAGGACGATTGGATGCCCTGGGTACTGTGAGATGTAGTAAAAGTTACAAAAAGAGGAGCGCGATAATGAAGATGATTGGCAGATAATTTAGAACCATCGTTATAAAGGCAGTGTAATACAACAAACTGAATTTGGACGTACACCTCCTAGCGATAATTTCCGTGGAGAATCAAGATCACGTCTTCAACGCGAAGCTGCATCCGTCAAGGAAGCTCTAGAGATATTATTGATAGCAATAAATTAAAAGTTGTCACGTGCAACAAAACAAACCAAGGGCGACAAGGGACTCTAAAAAAGTTGCCTGTCGTTTTCAACCTCACATTTGAATTAGTCTGACTACAAACCGGACGGCTGATGAAAGATCCTGAAAACCATCGAATTTCGGTCGAACTCAAGAGTGATACCCAAATATTTTGGTGTCTAAGAAGTACTCACTAAAGTAAGGACTGTCCCGTCTATTCGCTGTTGTCCACCAAGATGGCAAGGAAGCTTGGAAGGATCATCGTATAACTGATGTGTCCCATATTAGCTACAACAATTGGTTGCGTTTCGACGGTAGCTCAGTGAAGCCAGCTAGCGAGCATGGGTATTTGGATCCTCGTGCTCAACGAGTGCACCATCTTTAGAATTACAGGTGATGCGATATAGCAGTATTACAGGCAATTTCATAGCGTATACCAACATCACAGCTGCACCAGCTGCCGCAACAACAACAACCACAACTGCAGCAACCGCAAGCGCATCAATAGTCGCCACAACAGCAGCCAAAATATATAAAAAAATATAAGTTGTGGAAAATCATGATAATTAATTGAGGCGCACGAAGCGTGTAGTAGTATGCTAAATCAGGAGTTTTAACTAACCCTCTCCCCAATTGTAGCCACAGCGGTGAGGAGCGCTCGTCAGCGCCGGATAAAAGGGTGAGTGGTCTGTTGACTATTTTTATTAGGTATTAATGATAAGATACTACGGCTGAAGAATTTTTTATTGCCTTTTGTATAGAAATACATATCCTGCCTGTAGTTTGCAGCTGAGTAACTACCAGTAGTTTTTGTCAAAACCAATAAATTTTTAATCTGATTTTCGAAATGCAGTACAAAATGTTTGCAAAATTTGTATATTCCAAACAGTTTTTGTTAAAACAACAGCAAATTTTTTTTTCATGATAACAAAAAAAAATTAAAAATTAAAAATTATTAAAAGTCGGTCATAATGACTCAAGGTCATTTATGTCATTTATTATATTTCACGAACCAAATGTAATATTTCCATCATTAAAGTATCAATCGACACGTATTAACAATTTTGTGATGTTTTGATAATTTTAAAAAAATCGGTTTTTTAATATAATAAAAACAAATGTAGAAAATCAAAGTTTTTTCCATAAAAACATAAATTTTTGACCTTTGTTGCACATCGCAATAATAAATGTTTATAAAATTTAAAAAGTTTTATCAACTTTTGTAGAGAAATTAGCAAAAAATTCTTATGATTAACAAAAAATTAAATAAAAAATAAGAAATCATTCAAAGTCACCATGTAAAAGGGTTTCATACGGATGATTATATTTTTTACATTTTTGTTATTTAAAGGCAATTGAACCTATCTTTGACTGCATATTCAATGTTTTTCAACATCAATAGAAAAGAAGGAATAATTATTAGTCTCATTGATATAAAATCGTGAAAAAAAAACAAATACAATGATTATGCCGAAGTGCTGGCCATTTTGACCGCAACTATTCAAAATGGACATCACACGACAAAATCTCTTCAGTAGGCGTAATAACAAAAACTGCATTCATTTTTGCTACCGCTCTTTTGTCTTTAAGGCATCGATATGATAATGACAAATAACATAGAAAAGGCCGATTGATCCGCGTGAACATTCAATCAAAGCAATCCCCCCATTCACCAATAGTCATTAACTCATTTCAAATACTGTTATGAGTAGGGGTGGCCGGGGCTACAATTAGCAAAAAATGCATTTTTAGGTATACCTCCAAAATTATTTCACATTTTGACTTGATTTTTACGTCACATGATGCTTTAACTATTTAGGTATCATTTTATTAATCTATATATAACATAAAATAAATGATGTCTTGAATAGAAATTTTTTTCTCAACAATATCGTTTGTTAATTCTTACTACGTGATTGGGGCTAAAATTGACGTTATGTTCTACCAACTAGTATAAAAGAAAACAAAAACACTATTGTTTATTAATAACAGTGCAATCAACACCGACGTTTTCTTCACATTTTCTCTTACTACTTTTTTTTATAAAATCAACAAATATAAAAAAATATCAACGATTAGGAACTATCGATATATTCTTCAGAATCACTGCTTTATCTCATCAATCCGCCAAGATTCTGGTACCATTGCATGATTGTAAAACTTAACACTTTAATATGCTAATCTTTTCACATCTTCGGCAGTAACCCGAAATTAATATTAGCACATTTTATCAATTCTCTCGCAGCCAACTCGCAGACCTGTAAGGAATTGGTTCCACGAGAAGTTTTTCGTTTATACATTCTTATGCTGTGATACAATGTTACCCAAAACAACATAAAAATGTCATACACAGTCGGATACTAGTACTAACCCCCAAACCTGGGGTAAATATTAACACGTTAATATTTACCCCGCCGATTTGTTAATTTTAGCCCTTAAGGCCCATTTTTGTTTTTAAATAACATAAAAACATATTTGTTAAAAAGTTAGTAGATTAAGTTACATAGCATTATTAAGTATGATAAATATTACTAGGGAAACAAAAACCATAATCTTAACGCTATATATGATGAACATGAATCAAAAATTTGTAATGTTAAAAATGTTCGTTACCTGCTTAAAAAAGATACCTGGTGCATACCTCATTCGCTCGACGCGTGGTGCACAACTGATTTATCTCAAGTCATGTGGCGTGATCCACGCGGCGTTTTAAACCATGTTTTGTAGGTTGAGTATGTATAGTTTTAGACAAATTCGCTTGTTAATACTTACCCCTGTTAATTGTAGCCCCGACCTCCCCTACCCCTCATTATTTTTATTTGAAGTATTACCTATTATTTTCTTAAATATTTTTTGTGTTTAATATTTTTAATATTTATTTAAATATTACTGGTTGACCGTGTGGACTTTAAGGGTCGCAACTCACGGGTTGTTTTTATTATCATTATAAAAAGCGTAAGAATACATACCCATATGTTATTAAGTCTAGGTTTGAATCGAAATCAGATCGTTATGGCTTTAATTTGGAAAAGTAACAAAAAAAAAAAGAAAAATGAAAAAATAAATAAAATAAAATGTTGAAACAAAAGAGGTAAATTAAATCTAGTACTTGTAGGTTTCGCTCCAATGAAGATTGATTAAAAGAGAATCAATCAATATGAAGTAGATATGTTTCTTTTGATTACTGTTCGAAGAGAATTTCTTTATAATCTAGAGTGAAAAATCAAAAGGAAATCTAAGAGAAAAAAATTGAAAGTAAACTTAAATAGAAATCAAAAAAATCATTATTAGGAATCTAAGAAGAGCTAAGAGATTAGGATTTAATAGTATTAATTCGTTATAACAGAAGTAACATGTATTTAAGAAAATAAAAGTCACTAACGAGAGTTTAAGCGATTTTCCTACCTATTCGTTTGAAGATTTAGGAGCCGGGCTGATTTAAGGTTTATTGGTGGGCTAGCGCGCACAACACATGCGGATACGTAAACGCTAGGCCATGGCAGGGCGCGCCCAGGCAGCGACATCTGCGCCTGGTGAGCTCCGCTGAAGCTCGTTTTTCTAATCGGGAGTAGCACGGCCATCCGAGAGATTGTTTTTGTACGCGGTATTCTTGCGGTTTTTTAAGTGGTTTCGAAATTTCACACGTAGATCGAAGTAATGTTAAGAAACTTTTAACTCTCCTGTAGGTCTTGAACGTGGGATTAACTCGGTATACGCGCAAAAATTCGTTCGTAAAGTGACGTAAAAGGTATAGCCGCACAAGATGTATAGTATGTTTTGTGTTTTTCATGGTAAATTTTTTTGTCGGTATGTATTCGGGCAAATCGATGGCTGAATCTCTGACAATGAGATTGGGAACTGATACTAGAGAACGGACTCATGACATTACGCGCCGAACTGGGCTGGCCTGCCAGCAGCCATCACTCCTCTAGCTAGGTACAGGCCAAACTCAAATGAGTGTGAACGACAAAAAAGTTCGTTATCTCATCCCCGGGACTAAACGTCCAATGAGGTCAACGAGACGAAAGTCTTGTTGCCTTGAAATTTCGTGGCGATATTGTTCGCTTAAAATTTCATTTCGTTACACATTCAACAAGCCGCGAGGTGCGACCCTTGAGGTCCACACGGTCAACTTCCCAGTAATATCTACATAAACATCAACAACATTACAACAATGAGAGGTATTCATAGCAGTAACAGGAATGAGTTAATATGAATCATATCGTCTACGGGAGGGTCCATTGATTACGTAAGGTTTTTGGTCGATGAGGACAGATTGAATATTCACGCGGATCAATCGGTGGGGGCCTTTTTGGTGTTGAAAAATTTTGTTGGTTTTCAAAATTTAAGCAATTTTTTTTAATTAAAAGACTATAAAAACTATTAAAAATCTGCTCAAATTATGCAAATATTTTAAAACTTTGATTGAATTTACAACAATTTTTTAGAATAAAAAAAATAAAGTAATAACATTCGTATGAACCCTCTTTAAATGGTAACTTTGAATGTTTTTTTATTTTTCATTTATTTTTTTTTATAATCAAGGAAGAAAATTTTGCCGGTTTCTCTTCAAAACCTGATAAGAATGTATACATTTTATAAACATTTATTACTGTGCTGTGCAAATCAGTTCAAAAAATATTTTTTATGAAAAAAACTATAATTTTTTGTATTTTCTTCTATTAAATTAAAAAAAAGCTGAAACGAGTTTGTATAATGTATAAACTTCACAAAGATATTAATACACTTCAACTGACACCTTAATGATGCAAATATTATATCTGGTTCGTGAGATATAGAGAATGATAAAAATGACCTTGAAAATCATGATGACTTTTAATAGTTTTTTATTTTTAATTGAATTTTTTACGTAATCATGACAAAATGTTTTGATGTTGTTTTTACAAACATTGTTTGGAGTATATAAATTTTATAAACATTGTCTACTTATTTACGCAAATCAGGTTAAAAATTTATTGTTTATGAAAAAAAACCTAATTTTTTGCACTTTTTTTTCTTAAATTAAAAAACGGCTACAACGATTTTTTTAAAAATTTTATAGATTCACAAAAATGTTGATACGCGTCGATTGACACCTCTATGATGCAAATCGTATGTTTAGTTGGCGAGATAAAACGCATGACAGAAATGACCTTCAAAGGGTCAAAACAGCAAACCCCCCCGACCGAAATATTCCAAAAACTAATCAGCTCTTAAGATTGCAAAGACGCTTCGAGTGACACCTTAACGAAGTTGATACGACTTTGTTTACGTGAGTTATGCTCGTGGAAAAAAGTGTCCACGAACGTACGTACGTACGTACGTACACACACACACATACATCTTCCTTTCTAAAAACACTTTATATATGCTCTATAGACCTCAAAACGTAAAGAAATGTTGAAAATTTCAATTTCGATTTTCGAGGCGATTACAAGAACTTCCCATATACTGGGAAGTTAAAAACAAATTGTTTCATCAAATTAAAAATTGTAGTTTTTAGTGGTTTCGTTCTATAGTGTTAGTAAGATTTCAATCACTTCCTTCATCGTCATTTGTAACGCATTTTACTTTTTATATGCAAGTTCACGACAAACTGAAAATAAGAAATAATTAATAGTCTCATTGATGTACAATCGTAATAAAATACAAATTCAGTCATTATGCCAGGGTGATGGTCATTTTGAACAAAGCTATTCAAAATGGCCACCTTAAGACAAAATCTGTTCATTGGGCGTAAAAACAAAAACTGGAAGAGCGCAGGACAATTCAGTCAATTTCCGATAACATATCCCAGTGTTAATTGTCACCAAGTTTGCTTGGCCACCCTTGATACGCAGTCAACTAGCCCTTACGCATACAGCAGCTGATTAATTTATTTTATTACAGTAGTAAAACAGTTAGATGGTATCTCATCAATCTCTTCACTCAGCTATCATTATTGCAGAAAGCACGACAGCCCTTGGAGTGCTCCCAAGCATTTCCACAAACGGTGTGAATGATGTAAGAGAGTTCGCTTTTCTTCCGCAAGCAGCGTATTATAACCTCAAACAGCTCCACCGTGAGTATCAATAAACACCTTCACAACCATTCCATGTCTTCATGCTCTCATACATTATCAAAACACAGTGCATTAAAACTATAAAATTGAATTTTTCACAATAGAAAAACAAAAACATTATAATCCTCTGCTGCATATCTTCAATTAAGCGATAGTTATCGTGCTCAAAATGTTTACTTTCAATATTGACAATGGTTCATCTTCTACTCGATCAACTTCATCTCCAGGAATTTGAAATGCTAGTAGGATTTTGTTTTTAAGTGGATGTATGCCATTTGAATAGTCGGCGTTTTTTGAAGTTATACTTATTTACGCAGGGTAGTGAGATTTTTTTTTGGTTACGTGACGTTACGTTTTGAGATAGTGTGGAATCTGCATTCGATTAAGTGGCCGGGTACTAGAGTGAAGGCAGCAAGCACAACATTCTGTGTATCTAATCTTCCTTTGCATATAGGCTGTGCGAGCGAAGGAGTGTCAGAGTGTTTTATCTTTCCCCGTCGTGCCATATACCATCCTGACGCTTCGCTTCGCCGGGTCCACCATCTAAGTACGCATTGCGCCCCGCAATGCTTAACTTTCATGATAGGCCGGGACGACGCCTCTGCACAGCTCCCATATGAGCTCCGTTTGATTTGACTATTGATTTCGATGAGATGTTCCATCACCGGGCAGAACAGTATCCAGTGTGTGGGCAAGTGAAGGGGTTTATGGATAATAATAATGATTGCACTCTACATCAGTCCTAATCAGAAAATGGCTGATATAATTAAATTTATACACAGGTCATTTTGAGTGTTTAGCCATGAAGTTGCATCACTTTATGGTGGTGATAAAGATACATATACAATGATCATGAGTGGAGATTTTAATGTCAATTTTGCATCAACTGACTCCAAACCTCTCATTGATTTGTTGCAGGACAAGTTCAATTTACAAATGAATAATGACCCAAAAATATAAACCACCAAATCAGGCACAACAATAGATGCTATTTTTACACGGTATCTCGATAATGTTAAATCAAAAACGTATATATCTTATTTCAATTACCATAAACCGATTATGTCTAACATACCGATTGAGCCAGTACAAATTGAAGAAAAAATAATTGAAAATAATATTAACTTTTTTCAAGAAATCACACTGTACTTGTGTTTACTGTATTTGTTTATTTATTGTACTTGTGTTTATTGTACTTCTGTTTAGAAAAATCAATCAACATAAAAAAGAAAAAGAAATATTATTAATTAAATAATTATATAAACGATAAAAATTGAAAAAAATGCTGTTTTATAATGTGGTTTTAGTTTCTCGTTTAATTTTTGATTTCAGTATCACATATTAAATTCCACCAATCCAACAACTGCGAAAGAAGTATCACTTCCCCGCGCGTACTTGTTACACACACTTTGTTTTGTAAATGCGTGTGGCATAGAGTTGAGTACCTTGTTCTTCTTCTGATATTGTTGTGTTGATTGCTTGTTGTATGGTTTGGAAGTATTGCTCAATTTGGTGTTTTCTCGAGGTGCCTAAACCACAGTGTGGATATCTTTGATTTTATTGTCGTCGCAATGCTAACAAAAATCCTTAAAGAAGATACTTGTGTTTCATATTAATTTAGATTATTTTTCGGCAGGTTACTTGTGGTGGAAAGCTGGCAGGATCGCCAAGTTATGGAAAAATTGTTTTATAATAAATTTAGAAAGAGAGGTGTGTCATAGTAAAGGGAGCTAAAATTATTGGCATTGGCGATTACTCACCTGTATCGCAATTTCTAATGATAGAATATTTTCGAATTGATTGGCAAGATGCAACAGTTATGCGGCACTCGAGTTTGTATTTCTAAACATTTTCCGTGTCGATACAAAAGTTCTTAGCTTTTTGATTTTATTCTTACCCTTACTCTAGTTACTTATTTTTAGAGGCGTTTCAATTTTCCTCACCACATGAGTTTTGCAAGGTGTTTCAATTTCCAATATTTATGAGTCATCTTTTGATTCGAATATCTTAAATTACCTGTGCAAGCCAATGATTAACACATGCAGATAGCTAGCAATATCTTCCTAGTGCCCAAAAGTACATTGGAAAACGTACAAAAAATGTGCACATGAACGCTAACCTTACAAGTGTGATGCATGGTAATGCATGCTGTTGCAATGAATGGGACTAATAGAAATGTTGTGCTTTTGTGTATCGTTTTTTGTGCTTTTTATGTTTTGTAATGAATGAATTGTGCGGTTATCTGTGAGCTTTGTGTGCTTTAATTAATTTATCTTCATTACAAACTATGAAGGTCCTTCTTATTTCATATAATTATATACGGCATGCTGGTGACCAGGATATATAAACAGTTAAACAAATATTTAACGTGCGAATTAACGTATTTCTTTGCTGCTTGCTTCATATTCGGAACCCAAAATAATTTTTGGATTCTTGTAGTGATTGGATGGCTAAGTGGATATCCTATTTCATTTATAGTCACCTGGCGTGATTCTCACTTCTCATATTATATATATGTTCCAAGACCAATATCGATTGCTCCAGGAATATACATTTCCTTGATGTCAATGTAAAGTGACTGCAAAACGAATCAAGTCCTAATCTAATAATACGATCGATCGTGAAAAGAACCTCGTGTTCTGGCTTTTCATTCATGTTTTTGTGTGTGATTGCGGGTCGACGCGGATCCAGTTCCCGCTTTCAGATCCGTGAACACGACAGTCCCGGTACAGGAAGCGGAGGCACCCTTATTGTACGTACGGCGACCAGGATCAGCTGCGGCGAGTAGTGACCGTAATAATAAACGAAATTAAGAGTAGCATATAGTATAAATAGCTTGCATGAGAGTTTGTAGGTCCAAACGATACTGACGTCTTCAACTGCAAATCTCTTAAGAGAACCGAAGAGTTGCAAAAGAAATAAATATATATATATACATGTCAAAGCACATTCAAATTTCTAATATTAATGAAACTAACTAAAAGGCATCACTTACCAATATACTAACTCATCTTGCATTCCAATGACAAATTTTGACTGCTATATTAAAAATCATAGAGAAACGTTGATGATTAGTGATTGACGATGATTACAGACATATTTTCAGATCTAATTTAAATGATTTTCGATTATTACATATGAATGCGAGTGGATTTTGAACTTTGAAAATGTTTAAATGTTAATTTTGATGCGTTAGTAGTTTTTTGAAGAGTGAATAAACAAATAAGATTATTTCGCTATGGGATAATATTTACAAATTTTTACATCATGATTCATAAGAAAGTCTGAAGGCTCCATAGTTTTTAACAAGGATATAATGATTCTACGAAACGAGTCTACCACATTGTTTATGCATCTATTATAACAACAAAAGTTCATCTTCCGTATAAAAAAAAAACACTTTTTATTACTCCCATATCAATATCATTGAGTATTAACAACCGAATTGACTCTCAACATTCTTTAGATACCTTCCTTAGCCCTTCACGTTATGAAAATCATCAGCAGATCAGAACCATAGCTTCCGCCGCCTTTAAAAAGTCACAATATCGTAACTTTCGGTACTAGCAGGACCATCACGTCCCTGCTAAAATTTATAAAGCCGGTGATTATGTGGTCATAAGAAATATAGATACTACCGCTGGAACCAACAAGAAATTCATTTCTAGATACCGAGGCCCTTATGTCATACACAAAAATCTTCCACACGATCGATATGTCGTCCGAGACGTAGAAAACTGCCAGTTAACACAGCTATTCTACGATGGAGTTGTTGAGTCCTCCCGTATGAGGGATTGGTTAATTCAAGGGTGACGTCACATGAATCGTCTAAAATTGAGCAACACTTAGATTTAAGAATTTTATTACCTGCTGTCATTACTATAAGTTGTTTGCGGCCTTCAGCCAAAACATGCCGAAAAACAAATGTAAATAGCATTGTTTGTAAATCCCTCTGCCTGCTGACACTGAGCCTTCCGTCAACCGTTGTCAAACTTCGACGGTCGTGGTCGACCTTCTCTCAGATTGACCGAATTGTAGTAGAATAATATCGAAGCGGGCAATGCCTTGCCAAGATGTGGCATGCCCACGAAAAAGGGGATGAGTATGGCAGGACAGTAAAACTATCACTGAGAAGAAGAAGAACAACGAACGAGTGAGAGCGAAGGCGCCGGAAAGCAAATCAAGTAAAATCATTCACAAATCATCACAAAAACAATTATTAAAATAAAAAATCATTAAACGTCATCATGATTCTCAAAGTCATTTTTATCATTCAATATATCTCACCAACAAAATATGATATTTGCATCATTAAGGTGTCAATCGACGTGTACTTATATTTTTGTGCTGTTTTTACTTTATAAAAAAAATCATTTAAGCCGTTTTTTAATTAAATAAAAAAAAATCCGAAATATGAAGATTTCTTTCATAAAAAGAAATTTTAAGCCTGATTTACACAGCTCAATAATAAATGTTTCTAAACTTCATACATTGCTATCAGCTTTTGAAGAGAAACCAGCAAAAAAATTTTGCATGATTCTGGAAAACTACCACATTAAAAACAAGCCGTGAGGTGCGACTCTTGTGGTCAACACGGTCAACTTCCCAGTAATATCTACATAATCATCAAAAACATTAAACACAATAATCATTTCGAAGACAATACTACTTTAAATAATAATAATGAGAGGTATTCATAGCAGTGACAGGAATGAGTTAATATTATTCATATCATCTACGGGAGGGTCCATTGATTAAGTAAAGTTTTTGGTCGATGGCGACAGATTGATTTGATTGAATATTCACGCGGAGCAATCGGTGGGAGCCTTTTCTACGTTATTTGTTATTTTCATATCGATGCTTCAGGGACAAAAGAGCGGTAGCAAAAAATGATGCAGTGTTTGTTATTACGCCCACTGAAGATATTCTGTCGCGTGAAGTTTACTACGGCATAATCACTGAATTTATATTTTTACACGATTTTACATCAATGAGATTAATAATTATTTTTGAATTTCTCTTGGTTCTGAAAAATATTGAATATACAGACAAAAATAGGGTCAACTGCATGTAAAAAGTAAAATGTATTACAAATGATGATGGAGGAAATAATTGATATCTTACGATTAGTAAAGAATAAATCTACTAAAGACTACAATTTACAGCATATGATCTTGCAAAGTGACTACAAAATATTTTACCATTCAAAGCGATGATTATCACAAATGCAAATTTGATTGAAATTTTGTCGGTTTCCAAAATTCGAACAGTTTTTTTATTAAAACTAAAACACTGTTAAAACTATCAAAAATCTGCTCAAATTATGGAAATATTAAAAAGCTTGGATTTAATTTACAACCATTTCCGTAGAATAAAAGATATAAAGTAATATCATTCGTATGAACCCTCTCTCTCTTTGAATAATTTTCTATTTTTAATTTATTTTTTTCACAATCATGGAAACAGTATTACTGAATTCTCCCCAAAAACTGATAAGAATGTATAAATTTTATAATCATTTATTACTGAGCTGTGCAAATCAAGTTTAAAAAACTTTTTTTATGAAAAAACCCTAATTTTTCGCATTTTCGTTTATTAAATTAAAAAGCGGCTGAAACAAACAACATGATGTTAAAACAATCACAAAAATGTTAATATACGTCTATTGACGCCTTACGGATGCAAATATCATATCTGGTTCGTGAGATATAGCGAATGACAGAAATGACTTCGAAGGTCATGATGACTGTTACTGATTTTTTTTGTTGTAATCATGAGAAAAAGTTTTGATGGTATTTTTACAGACACTGTTTGGAGTTTAGAAATTTTATAAGGATTGGTTACTACATTTCGCAAATGAGGTTATATATTTGTTATTTTTGAAGAAGAACCTAATTTTTTGCTTTTTTTTCTTAAATTGAAAAACGGCTCCGTTTTTTTTTTAAATTTGAAAGATTCACGAAAATATTACTAGGCGTCGATTGATACATCAAAGTTGCAAATCGTATGTTTCGTTCGTAGGATATCACGCATAACGGAAATGACCTTCAAACGGGCAAAACAACAAACCCCCCCGACCGAAGTTTTTCAAAAACTAATCAGCTCTTAAATTACAAAGACGTCTCGATTGACACCTCAACAAAGTCGATAAGACTTTGTTTACGTGAGTTATGCTCGTAGAAAAAAGTGTCCACGAACGCACATACATACGTACACACACACACACATATATACATCTCCCTTTCTAAAAACACTTTAAGTATACTCTATAGACCTCAAAACGTGAAGAAATGTCGAAAATTTCAATTTCGGTTTTCGAGGCGATTACAAGAACTTCCCATATACTGGGGTTAAAAATCATTCTCAGTTAACATGTTAAAAGGTTTTATATATTTTGTTTTAAAGGCTTTCTTATAAAGTCAATCAAAGTTTTATAATATTTGCATAATTTGAGCAGATTTTGAAAAGTTTTCACAGTGTTTTAATTTTTAAAAAAATGCTTAAATTTTGAAAACCAACAAAATTTCAATCAAATTTGCTTTTGAGCTAATCAACGCTTTAGTATTCGTAAGATTTCAATTACTTCCTCCATCATTATGTCGATAACATTTTGCTTTTTATATGCAATTAAACTGATTATTGACTGAATATTCAATGTTTTTAAAGATCAACTGTAAATAAGAAATAATTATTAGTCTCATTGAAAAAAAATTGTAAAAAATACAAATTCAACGCACATACATACGTACACACACACATATACATCTCCCTTTCTAAAAACACTTTATGTATACTCTATAGACCTCAAAACGTGAAGAAATGTCGAAAATTTCAATTTCGGTTTTCGAGGCGATTACAAGAACTTCCCATATACTGGGGTTAAAAATCATTCAAAGTTAACATGTTAAAAGGTTTTATATATTTTGTTTTAAAGGCTTTCTTATAAAGTCAATCAAAGTTTTATAATATTTGCATAATTTGAGCAGATTTTGAAAAGTTTTCACAGTGTTTTAATTTTTAAAAAAATGCTTAAATTTTGAAAACCAACAAAATTTCAATCAAATTTGCTTTTGAGCTAATCAACGCTTTAGTATTCGTAAGATTTCAATTACTTCCTCCATCATTATGTTGAAAACATTTTGCTTTTTATATGCAATTAAACTGATTATTGACTGAATATTCAATGTTTTTCAAGATCAACTGAAAATAAGAAATAATTATTAGTCTCATTGAAAAAAATTTGTAAAAAATGCAAATTCACTGATTATTCCGGTCATGGCAATTTTGAACAACACTATTCAAAATGGTCACCTCGCGAAAAAATATCTTGTGTGGGCGTTATAAAAAAAGCGCATTCATTTTTGCTAGCGCTCTTTTGTCCTTCAAGCATCGATATAAAAATAACAAATAATGTAAAAAAGGCTTTGTAGCCTGCCCCCTCCGATTGCTCCGCGTGAATATTCAATCAAACCAATCCACCCCAACCAACAAAAGCCTTAAGTAATCAATGGACGCTCCAGTAGATGATACGGTTGATATTGACTCTTTTGAATTACTGTTATGAGCACCTCTCATTATTATTATTTAAATTAGTATAAGTTTCAAAAATATTTTTTTGGTGTTCAATATTTTTAATATTTATGTAGATATTACTGGGAAGTTGTCCGTGTGGACCTCAAGGGTCGCGCCTTGCGGCTTGTTTAAAATGTTATGACGCGTCGATTGACACCTTATACAAGCAAATCCTATGTTTAGTTCGCGAGATATAGTACACGACATAAATGACCTTCAAAGGGTCAAAACAACAACCCTCGTACCCAAATGAAAAGAAAGAATAAAAATAACAAAAAAGAAAATTAAAAGTAATTGGAACGATGAAAAAACTTAATCTTCATTCTCGAGGCGATGATAAGCGCTCAATACCGCTGGTGCTATAAAAATGTGTTATTAATTCCAAAAAATTGTAATTATTTTGCATTAGGAGAAAACACTGCTGTAGTTTTTTTTTAAATGTGTTACTTATGTGCACGTATGAAAATGTGATTTTCGTGACACTGAGATGTACAAAACAAAACAAAAACAAGATGGTTTATATCTTCATTCCTTTGTAAATTTGTAGATATTGTATGACGATATGAATACAACAATTGTTGTGACTTGAGATCCCAGCTGCGTGTTGCTTCACGCTGATATTTAATACTTAAAACGTAAGAATATCAGCTGCAAGCTCAGCAGAGCGTCACATACCGTCACATCCACACCGCTAAGTATCCACCAAAATGAACCATTCGTCCGGAAAACGATTAATGGCGGGCAAACCACATCATACAATGACTTTTTCAGGATGTGATGAGACTTCAAAATTCTTCATAGGATATTTTTACACCAAAATGGCAGTTTCGCTGATTTAAGAAACCATTTGAGCAGAAATGAAACTCATTGCTGAGAATGATTTGACGGTAAAAATGTCGTTCAACCTGCAACTCATTCTCAACCCATTCGCTGAAAGCACGACACAAACGATGGTTCAATATCTTCAATTGCTGCACAAATTGGATCTTATAGGGCTTTAGGCTAAAATATTAACCTAAAATTTTCCATGTAGTGGATGAACAGGAGCCGATTCATTGTAAACGGTGTTGAATCGATAAATTTGGATTCGCAGCTACACTATTCTCTACAGCAGCGATGCCTGTCTCGGTGCAAATTGTAACAGTTCGTGTTGGATGAACATTGTCCAATAGACTCCACGTAGACATAAATCTCTCCATCGTATTGCATAGGAACCACGTAGAGAGATGATTATGAGCACCATAAATTAGACAAAGTGCTTTTTAATTTTGGCTCACAGAACGCAAGCTTCGGTAATAAATTTCAGTCTTTGCATGGAAATTCACCAGGGAAAATGAAATATTATTTGAAAATAACATCGAATTTGACAGAGATATTTATCGAAAACTCTACACCTCTAAGAACACCTTACAGAAAAATTCTGGAAGACGACATTTCAGTAGAATGTTTTAAAAATATGATACGACTTGCAAAGTAACAAATTTTTTAATAACGAATCTATTGGTACAAGATTTTCAAGTGATTTTCTATACAAATATTGCATCCATGGATGCCTCTTTTCTATATGGATTCTTGATGTCAAATTTATGAGCATTTTCTAAACCAAGCCGCAAAGTGCGACCCTTGAGGTCCACACGGTCAACTTCCCAGTAATATCTAGATAAACATTAAAAATTTTGAACATAATAATAATTTTGAAAATAATCCTACTTTAAACAATAATAGTGATAGGTATTCAAAGCAGTAACAGGAATGAGTTAATATGAATCATATCGTCTACGGGAGGGTCCATTGATTACGTAAGGAATTTGGTCGATGGGGACAGATTGATTTGATTGAATTTTGCCGCGAATCAATCTACGTTATTTGTTATTTTCACATCGATGCTTGAAGGACAAAAGAGCGCTAGCAAAAAATGAATGTAGTTTTTGTTATTATTCTCATTGAACAAATTTTGTCGCGTGATAACCATTTTGATTATTTGCGTTCAAAATTGCCATGACTTCAGCATAATCACTGAATTTATATTTTTTCACGGTTTTACATCAATGATATTAATAATTGCTTTAAACATTCGTTTGGTAAATTTTGAATATGTAGTCAAAAATAGGTTCATTTGCATGTAAAAAGTGCAATTTTTTAATTGGTGAAAGGTTTTCAAAGCATATGAGCCTGTAAAGTATTCACTGTAAAACATTTTACCATTCAAAGCGTTGATTACCACAAATGCAAATTTGATTGAAATTTTGATGATTTTCAAAGTTTCAGCAGTTTTTTAATTAAAAGACTGTAAAAACTATTAAAAATCGGCTCAAATTATGCGAATGTTTTAAAACTTTGATTGAATCTACAACAATTTATTTAGAATAAAAGATATAAAGTAATATCATTCTTATGAAGCCTCTTTACATGGAAAATTTGAATGATTTTTGTTAATTTAGTTTTTTTTCATAATCATGGAAAAAAGTTTTGCCGGTTTGTTTTCAGAACCTGATAAAAATGCATAAATTTTATAAACATTGATCACCGTGTTGTGCAAATCAGGCCAACAGTTTATTTTTTATGAAAGAAATCGGATACGGATTTTCTTTTATTAAATTAAAAAAACGGCTGAAATGATTTTTTTTTAAAAACGCACAAAAATATAAGTACACGTCGATTGACACCTTAATGATGCAAATATCATACTTTCTTCGTGAGATATATTGAATGATAAAAGTGACCTTGAAAATCATGATGCCGTTTAATGATTTTTTATTTTTTATTTAATTTTTTATGATTTATGAAAAAAAGTTTTACTTGTTTTCTTATAAAAACTAGCTGGAGTGTATAAAAAATTTATATACATTAATTACTGAGTTTTGCAAATCAGGTTGAAAACTTATTGTTTATTGAAAAAACCTAATTTTCAGCACTTTGTTTTAATAAATTAAAAGACGGTTCGAACGACTTTTTTAAAAATTTGACAGTATCACACAAATATCAATACGCGTCGATTGACATCTAAAATTTGCAAATGGTATGTTTGGTTCCGGAGATATAACGCATGACAGAAATGAGATTCAAAGGGTCAAAATCATCATAATCAGCTCTCAAAATTGCAAAGACGCTTCGATAGACACCTCAACAAAGTCGATACAACGTTATTTACGTGAGTTATGCTCGTAGAAAAAACTGTCCACGAACGCACGTACGTACACACACACACACACACATACATCTCTCTTTGTAAAAACACTTTATATATACTCTATAGACTTTAAAACGTCAAGAAATGTTGAAAATATCAATTTCGATTTTCGAGGTGATTACAAGAACTTACATATACTGGGAAATTAAAAATAGGTTCCCTTTCCCATCCAGCTGAATATCCGCTTTTCTATTTTTGTTTGCACTTTTAATTATTTTATTTGAACACTTTTCAAAATTTGATAAAAGTAAGCCTTTTTTAATAATGTGTTCCTTTGAATCGGCAATAAAATCAATTTTCTTAGAATTTTTCAAACAAAAATCATTACCTGCCATGTTTTCTGTGGGTTTCATCCAGTGTTTACTTCCATATAGTGTCTAAAATTTTCTTTCTGATTCGTTGTCATCTTTTTCCAACTCCCCTATTATCTCATTATCTTGATTTTTGTTTTTTCTAAAAGTTGAACTGTTCTTCTTAAATCTAGTATTATTGTGTTTACAGACCTCTGACACTTTAGATCTTGTTTCGGGTCGTAGTCTAAGCTTTGTTTGCATTGAGAGTTGCACTTGTGCTTGGCCATTACCCTGCAAACACAGCAATACTACATGGTTTTCTGTGCCCATCTACAAATTTCATCTGAATTGCCTTATTTGTTGAATTACGGTCGAAAATCAATTTCGTCAAATAAACAAATTTTACACAAAATTAAAAGGAAAGTTTTTTACATCGATATCAAAATTATTTTGTAAAAGTGAAAATAAAATCCATTAACAATATTGAAGTGGCGACCAGGCATCAACTTGTATTTTTTAAATTCAGCAAACATAAGAGAACATTAGCTAGGATTAGGGCGGATATCACATTCCCTCATACCTGTCTAGAAATGAAAATTACTCCAAAGAGCCGCAATGTAAGAGTGCAAAGTGGCCTAAAACACGTTGACAACCAAATTAAGATAGTAGCGAGAAATCTGATCAAAACTAGTATCAAACAATTATACTCCAAACCTGATGAAACCACTCTTCTTAATTATATTCCCTATAGTATATAAGCAGAATCTTGAATATTGTAATTCAATCGCTGATGAAGACCGAACGATTACGGTCGAAAATAGATTTCGTTAAATAAAAAAATTTTACACAAAATTTAAAGGAAAGTTTTTTAGATCAGTATCAAAATTATTTTGTGAAAGTGAAGATGAAATCCATTAACAATATTATTTGTTGCATCTTTTACACTTTTCATTTTGCTTTTTAAAGCTAGGTTCCACTGCATTAGTACTAATACTCTCTGATTTTTGAGTTTTCCGATTTTGTATTTGTTCTGATTCAATCTGAAATAAACCTTTTTTTATTTAATGGTTTGAAAACGATAGCAGCCTGCCTAATTTCAAGTCCCACCGTTGACACCGCAGAGTAAAAGGCTGATCTTATTTCCACCTCGCTTAACGCTATAGTATTTTCACAATTTTCATTTTGTTTTACTATGTCGTCAAATCTATCAAATATTTTTTTACTTTTCCATTTGGTCTCGTTCTGAATTGGTATAACCGTTGTCTTACAGATGTATTTGTAATGTTTGATTTTTTTGGTCTTCTCTTTTAATTTTTCAATGATCAGTCTCGGATTAGCAATGTGAGCTATTTTAGAATGATAATATTTATTAAAACGATTAATCAAAATATCTCTGACAACACCTTCTCGAGCTCGTTTAACTTCTGGAGAAAAATCCTCGTTGTTGTATTAAAAATGTTGCATCATTTTATTTTGATCCTGACGCTTCTGATCTTTGTAACTCTATAACTGTGTAAGTAGAAATTTCGTTCATAATATGTAAATAAAGTTTATTTTTTGAAAATGTTCATAAATTTGCAACTTATATATTCGCAAAAAAAAATTAAATTTGCATTTATTTGTAAAAAAGATAATAATGTTTGGGTTTTATTTTTCTATCTGAATTTTCAATATTTCACTACGTTTCTACGCAAAAACTGACAAATGGATCCACCTGAATCTATTCATGTGTCTGATAATTATTTACAAAATAATTAGTTAGTTCAAAATAATTGAATATACATGAATACATGAATATAAGTGTACATGCACAGATAATGAGAAAATTTTTGCCGTGTCTTTAGTTTTTTGCAAGTTGTCTCGTATGCTGAATGAAGGATAATTCCTCAATCTTCTCATCATCGGCCTTTTTCCCAGCTGTAGCACTCCTAAATCAAAAGAATTAACAAACATTTCTACTCTGAAATTTTGCTGCAAAAATAAGTATTTCAAAGACATTTCAATGGAACCTCGATATGAAAGTTTAATGAACAAGCCGCGAGGTGCGACCCTTGAGGTCCACACGGTCAACTTCCCAGTAATATATACATAAACATCAACAACATTAAATTAATTAATAATTAATTAATAATAATTTTGAAAATACTACTACTTTAAGTAATAACAATGAGAGGTATTCATAGCAGTGACAGGAATGAGTTAATATGAATCATATCGTCTACGGGAGGGTCCATTGATTACGTAAGGTTTTTGGTCAATGAGGACAGATTGAATATTCACGCGGATCAATCGGTGGGGGCCTTTTTGGTCTTGAAAATTTTTGTATATGCGGTCAAAAATAGGTTCAATTGCATGTAAAAAGTAAAATGTATTACACATGATGATGGTTATTGATATCTTACGATTACTAAAAAATGAATCTACTAAAAACTACATTTTTTATTCCGTGAAAGCTTTTTAAAGCGTATTGACTACAAAAAAGACTACAAAACATTTTACCATTCTAAGCGTTGATTACCACAAATGCAAATTTGATTAAAATTTTGTTGGTTTTCAAAATTTAAGCAGTTTTTTAATTAAAAGATTATAAAAAACTATGGAAAATATGCTCAAATTATGCAAATATTTTAAAACTTTGATTGAATTTACAACAATTTTTTAGAATAAAAGATATAAAGCAATATCATTCGTATGAACTCTCTTTAAATTGTAACTTTGGATGATTTTTTATTTTTAATTTAGTTTTTTTCATTATCGTGGAAGAAAATTTTGCTGCTTTCTCTTCAGAAACTGATAAGAATGTATAAATTTTATAAACTGGTATCACTGTGCTGTGCAAATCAAGTTAAAAAATATTTTTTATGAAAAAACCATAATTTTTTGCATTTTCTTCTATTAAATTAAAAAAACGGCTGAAACGAATTTTTATAATGTTAAAAACTTCCCAAAGATGTTAATACACATCTACTGACACCTTCATGATACAAATATTATATCTGGTTCGTGAGATATATTGAATGATAAAAATGACCTTGAAGATCATGATGACTTTTAATGATTTTTTATTTTTAATTTAATGTTTTACGTAGTTATTTAAAAAAAATGCTGGTTTTCTTTTAAAAACTATTTGGAGTATATAAATTTTGTATACATTAATTACTGCGTTCTGCAAATCAGGTTAAAAACTTATTGTTTATGGAAGAAAACCTAATTTTTAGCACTTTTTTTAATAAATTTAAAAACGTTTTCAACCGATTTTTTTAAAAATTCGAAATAATCACATAAATGTTAAAACGCGTCGATTGACACCTTGATCAAGGGAATCGTATGTTTGGTTCGCGAGATATAACGCATGACAGAAATGACCTTCAAAGGGTCAAAACAACAAACCCCCCCAACCGAAGTTTTCCAAAAACTAATCAGCTCTTAAGATATCAGAAACGCTTCGTTTGACACCTCAACAAAGTCGATACGAGTTTGTTTACGTGAGTTATGCTCGTAGAAAAAACTGTCCACGAACGCACGTACGTACGTACACACACACACACACACATACATACTTCTTTCTAAAAACACTTTTTATATACTCTATAGACCTTAAAACGTAAAGAAATGTTGAAAATTTCAATTTCGATTTTCGAGGCGATTACAAGAACTTCCCATATACTGGGAAGTTAAAAATAAATGGCATGCTTCGCACACCCTAATTGTAGTATACCCTCGACGAAGACAATGGTGATTCCTTGTAAGAGTCGATCGCAAACGCCCACTACATCTGATTGCACTTGGCAGGCCACTCGACTGCTCATGTACACATGACTATATGAGACAAGCTCATTGTAAAGCGCCCATGCAAATTTAGAAATGCCCCTTACCACGGTTTCTTTCTACTATCGTGCCGATGGCATTTTATATAATTTATGAATTAATTTATTATTTCTAGAAAACAATCAAAAACATGCAATTATACACATTGTACATTTTTCTGGTAAATCAATCAGTTTACGCATATAGAGAAACTATCGTACATAACAGAGTATGCATATACATGTATGCAGATCTGTTGGTTAACGTTACCGCGATCATAGTGTATATTTCTGATTCTGTATTACTCTATATCTATATTTATAACACTTGAGTCTCGTTTGTTTACAATTTTGCAGCATTTAAGTTCTGTTTTCATAAAAAACGCTACACCGCTTCCAATATGATTGCATTTTGTTATGCTTTTTGACTTTTCTACATTTACTAAAGAAAAGTTTTTTTTCTTAATTCTACAAGCCTTTCCTCATTCATCCATACACATTATACATAGTTATAGATTTTTCTGTTTTTTAGTTAGTGGGCACTTGGGATGTAGGGTAGATCGCATCCTGGATAACGCCAAATGATCTACCACGGCACGACTCCGAATGTTTTCTGGACAACTCTCTCGTCTTAACGACTATTTTTGATGCTTTGGGCTGGTAGCTGTGGTATTCTGTCACCTGAGTAAGCAAGAAGTACATCTTGCGGAAATGGCTTTCAGACTAATGCCACTGCTGCCTCCGTCCCAGTAAAACCCTGGCAGGCCTCGCGGTACGTTCGAAACTCGTCGCCACTAGTTTGGCCGTGTAGGTTCAGTTGAGTTTGGACTCCTGATTAGTCCCTGGCCCGGTTCTGAGCACATATCCTCATAAGCGAATGTGTCAACCCTCGCATGGCTTCCCTGCTTCGGCATAGTTAACCATGGGGTCTTAGGGGAACTACACAACGAGTGAAGATAGCAGCTGCAAGGGGGGACTAAATCGCAATGAGTACAGATACCAGCAGAGAGGATCTACTGACCCCGGAAGGGAAGTGGGAGAAGGAAACGCGTCCTTCTGTAGGGAAGAAGACCGCAATGTCCAATCGGACGACAACAAGCCTAAACCACACTTCTTGGAGGAGTGCATGTAACAAGGCAGCCACGGGTAAGTAACTCCTCAGTTAAGCGCTAGCGGCAACACCAAGATAACCGTGAACAAACCAACCCGCACTGTTGCCGGTGCGCCTTCAACACCGCTTCCACTTCAGGTGTTACAAAGCAGAAAAATTTCGCAGTTGTGGCTTACAGGGACAGAATATCTGCCTTCAAATTCCTGAAAAGATTGAAAGATTTACCTCCGGATGGTCTTTTCTAGAAGAACAAAGTCTCCCTGGAATGGGCAACCACCACAGTAGAGGCTTACAAGGCCTCTATTCCAAGGAAGGGCAGCTCATAAAATATGTAGATCTAATGAGTCTACCCCAAGTCAACCGAATGTCCAACTGTCGGTTAATAAAAGATAAAGATTGGTCACACCCAATCCTGTTAAGCGCAGGAGTTTCAGTGAAGCTGCCAAGGACAGCTTGGTAAAGGCTGTTATCAACAGAAGCAGCAGCGATGGTACCATCTCACCGTAAAATTGGAAGACGGTGGAAATCACACTTCTTCGGGTGTACAAACCCATACTCGGGGCAAATCCTGGCCCTCCACCAAGTTGTCATGGAAAACTGGAAGGTAGCTGAGGTAAGCGAGCCCAGCAATGGAAAGTGAGAGGTGATAATAATCCTGAACGAGGAGTCGCTAGCTCCATTGAACCCAAAGGGGGGGGGGGGCTGGTGTTTGATAAGCTCCGGTTTCTCGGCTACCCCCCCTGCGAGTATTTTGCGAGGACCGTACTGTAAAGGCAGTACGGGAACCGAGTTAGGAGAGTGGGAGTAAGGTAACTGTGGAAGCATCTTTAGACCCGACCGCGAACCTCTCTGAGTCAGATCTTCTCTCCGATGACGGAAGAAGTACCACCTCCACTGCGGACTTGGCTAGCGACCTCCTCAAATCCCTCGATTTTCTCGAGGAGGAGGAAATGTCCTTATTGGACGAGGACGCGGACAAAACCCTTGTGTCGTTATGCTGTGGTCTCTACAGAAAAACCTTCATCAGTCTAAGGCGGCATTCGCCGCGATGCTCCTCCACCTGGCCCAAAAAGGAGAGGAGCTTATACTGGCCCTTTGGTGGTAGGAAATCGTGTCTGCGAGCTCATCATGAAGGGATACAATACAGTACCCTTCAATGCAGCAGGTAAACCGAGAGCTTGTATAATCATAAAGGAAGGCTTGAAGTTTTTAACCTTGTATAATTTCAGTGACCAAGACATCGTTGCCATAGTAGTGGAAAGGCAGTCCAAACCTCTTTGGGCTGTCTCCTGCTATATGGCACACGATGTTCTGCCACCTCTCATCGACCTGCAGAGGATCGTCAAAGAAGCCACGGCACGGAGCATCCATCTAGTCATCGGGGCAGACGCCGCATCACCGAATTTGGCGAAGCACCGATACGAATAAAAGGGGTGAGTCACTCTTTGAATTTATTTCAACGTATGACTTAGCCCTAGTAAACATAGGTGAGGATACTATTTTCATTACGGCAAGCCGTAGGGAAGTTTTGAATATCACTCTAACAAACGAGCGATTGCAGCATGCTATCAAAGGATGAAATGTATCACAAGAGTGCTCATTCTCCAATCATTTATAAATAATGTTCAATGTGGTTTCTGACCCTCCAGTAAATCAAACCTTCACTAACAAAAGGAGAATGGATTGGGTCACATACCAACACGTTTTCCGGTCTGCGTTTGTAGGTGAACCTCCAAAGATTGAAGACATATGCGGGCTCGAGAAAATCGTTGGGATCATTAAATCTGCCTTCAATGAAGCAGCAAGGTCTGCATGTAGTCCAACGAAGCCTAGGGTGTAGTGAAAGCCCCCATGGTGGAACAGTGATTTTGCGGAAGGACTGTAGGAAGTCCTTCAATCGGGCTAAAAAATCAAAGACTGATCTTCTTATAAAATCAAACTGAAAAGTTCCAAACCTCTATCAGAAAGGCCAACCGCACCTCTTGCAACAGTTTTTGTGCAGAAATAGAACACTTCAAGGATGTCAGTCGTCTGTGAAAGGTCATGACGAGCTCCCCTTTATTATTGAGGTCGGTCAAAGACGCAGATGGGGTCTGGACGAAATCCAGCTCCGAGACGCTGGCCATTTTCATCGACACGCACTTCCCAAGTAGTAAGGATGTGGATGGCAAAGCTGATCCACGTACACCTCTGAACTACCTGTCAACCACTGTGCCTGTAAAAGATAGGCTCAAGCTATGGACTATCAGCTCATTTCAACCTTTTACATCCCCTCGAATTGACAACATCTCGCCTGTTGAGATCCAGCTGGGAATCAATACAGCACTCCCATGGCTTAACGCTATTTTTACAGCATGTCTACGGATGGCTTACATTCCACAGCGGTAGAAAGAAGCTAAAATATTCTTTATACCCAAAGCGAGTAAGGCATCTTACTCCTCACCGAAAGATAATAGACCTATCAGCCTCTTTTCTGCTCAAAACTCTGGAACGACTGACAGAAATTTATTTGAGAGCTACTCTGAAACCACTCTCCAATGCGCAGCACGCATACACGAAAAGAAGATCGGTTGAAACAGCTCTTCACTCGCCCACCAGGTACAGCCAAAATTCGCTAATCGTCAAAATAGCAGATTTTCTAGACATTGAAGGGACCTTCAACAATGTCAGCCATAAGGCTATTGTCAAAGCAGTCGGGGAAAGCAATGTGGACGACAACTTCATAAGGTTGCTTAGCAGCAAGAACATCAATTCCACACTAGAAAACAGCATTTTACAGGACTTGCAAAGAAACCTCACAAGGTGGTGAGTAGTAAGTGACGTACCTTCGAACCGGGTTTGTATGGGTGGGAACCACTTTTTCAATCACATCCAATCAGTGGAGGCTGGGTCTTGGTGTACGTGGTTACAAGAGGTTTTGATGGGGAATCAGTGCCATTTTGAGTCTGGGGTACGGTCGCGTGGTGGCGTTGATTTGTTGTTTGTAAGACGGGTGTTGCGGTTGGTTGGTTGGGGTTGTCAGGTGGTATGCGGTGATTTGTGTTGGTAGAAGGGTGTAGAGGTTTGTTCAGGTGTGTGGCGGTGATGTGTGTTGTGTTGTGAGGGGTTGCTGAGCGTCGTTGGTAGAAGGGTGTAGAGGTTTGTTCAGGTGTGTCGCGGTGATTTGTGTTGTTAGGTTTGCATGGCGAACAGATGTGTACATGCAGATACATTAAGAGTGTTATTTGCGAGGCGTTGAGCGATGTTGTGGGCCCAGTCGGTTGGTTGCTAGGGGTGTAGGGTGTGTTAGAAGGGAGAATCGATTGAGTTTTTGCGAAATGGATTACCAGGGCGTCATGAAAGGCTGACGGCAAAATATTCATGAACTGCCGTGTGCGCAAATTTTTCTTCCTACATTAATGCAATTTTACCTTCTGGCCACGTTGAATATATGTAGCGTCTGTTCAAGACAACGAATGATGGGGACAGGGTAAAGCATTGCACGCACATTTTCTGGGGCACTGTATCAAAATTAGCTTAATGTATTACGAACCCAATGATCTTCAATACGCCGTGTTACTGTACGTTATTTGTGCCAAAGGCAAACTGAATGATGGGTGAAAAGAAACAGGCAGCATTTTAATGGTAATTGCCATTCATGCTGAATTCTGATACTAACCTTAATGCATTACGAAAAGTATCCAATTAACTTCATACACATGTACGTTGAGATGTGTTTAAATAGCCATGATCGGACAGGGGTATTGTAGTACATATAACCATGTATTAATTTTCTTAATACTGCGAGACAGTCTACCAGGAGTTCATTAATTCAGGAGGTTAAAATATCCCAATTCTTTTTTGAAGGCAAACGAATGATGGTAGAGAGGACGATCAACATGTATGAGGCCAATACGTGTTTTTATTGTAATTAAAGGTATTTCCTCAAGGTTGACCGCCAACAGGTACTTCTTTCGTGTAGAGACGTATCATGAATGATCAAGTACGGCAGGTTATGCGTTGTACGTAACGGCAGGTTAATGGTTTTTTTCTTGTTGGTTGCTGGAGAACTGTAGATTTGAGGGTGAATATCATTAAAATAACGCTTCCGCATTCTTGCCTTCCGCATTTTTTATGATACATATTTTACACTTTATTGCGAAATTGAGTAATTAATTGTTATCCCTCAATTTGCAATGTGAATTAATTAGCTTCATGAGAAAATGACGTTTGGTCAACACGGCCAGTAGCACAGACTACATGCATATGCTTGCAATTTGTACATTGTACGGCGTGGAAAAATTTGTATAAAAACCCGTGGCTGGTACCATGGGTTATCATAAATTGTCGGACAGCACTCTGATAGATTATCAGAGAGGTAAGTTTTTTTTGATTTTTAAGTTATTATTTTTTATTTATTAATTTCTCTCTCTATTTGTGTTTACAGCAATATTATAATTTTTGGTAAATTGCGGCCCCACAAGGCCTATTTTGCAGCTGACGTAAGTTAGCTTAGCATGAATTTTAAAGAAATTCCACTGCGACGTACAACATTAGAAGAACATCGCAACAGATATTCTTCTAACCAGATTACTAGTGAAGTAATTTCTGGAAGAAAACCAACGACCCTAGATCTCCAACGGCCGACAAAAAGTTTTGCCTGGGGTTGGAGCAGCAGAGCAGCGTGAAGGAGCTGCGTCAGGAACCGCAACAGAGGAGAATAAACAGCCTGTAAAGGCGAGGAGGACGTCACCTCTCCCTGGGCCTCAACCTCTGACGGTTGAAGAGCTGCAAAGACGGTTGCAGCGCAAAAGGTTCGTGCCTGAAACTTTGCCAACGAAGCCCCCCCAAAAAAGAAGCGCGGTGGACGTCAGGTGAAGTTGCGTCAGCAGAGGGCTGAGCTGCACAGAATAATACCACTAACAACTGGAGCGGATAAAATTAAGTTAATAAAATTACTAAATAGTTTAAAATAGTGCATTAGTTTTAATAATGTAAAATAGAGAGTAAGTAAATAAAAAGATGGAAAATATAATTAAAGATTTTTAAATTGCGTTAGCATCTAGTTTTGAAGATTGTATTACCTGGTTGAGGAATAAAACAAAAAAAATTAGTGATGGAAATGTTTATCCGACATTAGATGAGAAATACAGCATACATACTGCAGTTGATAGAGCTTTCAAAGCTACATCACCTGTCGTTTTCAAATGGTTTGCTAAACGAAACATTTAATCTTTTGGTGAATAATTTTAACTCCTCCAGCTCTAATGATGTTCAACAAGAATGTGTTGGTGAAGGTAATCAACAAGGGTGGCTCAAGCGATATATCAAGATCGTTTCAAATAATTTCCAGGAAAGAGAAGCTATTTAAAAAATTTAACGTCACAGATGTCACCTTAAGTTTTCAGATAAAGGACTTCACCAATAAAGCTGTTGATCCTTTAAGTGCTTTAGAAAAAATATTTGATAAGATAATTGCAGACATTCTTGGTAACGCAAATTCGGAGTGTAAAATGTGCTTTAAAATAACACTCCCAAAATCACCACACGTTAAACCCATATGGTCGAGTTTAAAGCCTGTTCAGGAAATTAATGGGAAATACATAATGGGTCTTATAGCAAATGTCAACCAATCAAACACTAAATTTCTTTCGGATGATATCATTCAGTTCCATGCGGATGTCGTAAACATTCCTTTCGGTGGGGGCGTATAAATAAAAAGTACACAGCTGATGATGAACTTTTAAAAAGGAAAAAAGTATTAGTGGATGCGGGTAAAACCACTAAAGCTGACGATCTTTCATGTTTACCAAGGTATATTTGTTACGAAATGGAAATGGTTGAGGGTAATATAAGCCCTGTTAATAATTCAGTCATTTTACAATCTTTGGATTTGAAGGCTGATCAATTGTGTAAAACTGCCAAAGTGGTAATCAGTGAGAATGGATGCAACATCCTAGATCTTTATAAATTTCAAAAATATTTATGTGGGTATCAAATTGTTGTTTCCGATAATATTCGAGATCGGAGTTCCATCCTTTTTAAAATTCCGCTACAGGATATAACAGAGAAAAAAATTACCTCTTCTATTTCGAAAGTACAAAACATTTTTACGTCATTAAATCGGTCACCGGATTGTTTTCCAAAAGTTATATTTGTAACTATTGCGATAAAGTTTCAAATCATTCGTTTCATACATGTGAAATGAAATGTCCGTACTGCATCACATTCCCATGTATGTATCACAGATAATTGACTGTAGCGAGTGTAAGGGTTTAGAGGATCGCTATGTTTCGCTAACCATTTAGATAAAAAGTTCAGAAGAAAAACTGTATGTGACACTTTCAAGATATGTGTATTTTGCACAAAATTTATAAATTTTGCTTACAGGAAAGGACTCAAACATCAATGTGACGAATACTTCTGTCAGATGTGTTCAAAAATACAACCGTCGCAACATAACTGTTTTATAAAGCCCTACATAGATAGAAAAGATTAAATGTTTCTCATAATATTTTTTGATTGTGAAATTACTCAAGACGGCCTGTATGGAGACAGCTCTTCAACTTTTGTACATGTTGCAAATCTAATTGTAGTACAACATGTTTGTCACAATTGTTATCAAGATGAAGATATTAAACAACCATGTGATACATGTGGTGTCAGACAGCATATATTTGAAAAAGTGATTAATCCTCTGCTGTGCAAAGGTTTCTAGACTATTGTTTAATACCCAGATCATATGTGAGCAACGTTTATTGTTATGCACTTAATTTACAAGGCTATGATGGTCATTTCTTGATTTCGGAGTTAGTAGCTAGAAAAAAACATATTGAACCTTTAATGAATGGAGTCAAAATTATGAAGTTGACATGTGAACAAGTTTCATTTGTTGACTCTTTAAATTTCCTGTCGTTTCCACTTTCTAAGTTTCCACAAGTTTTCGATATTGAAGACAGTGCTAAAGGTAACTTTCCTTATTATTTCAATACGGAGGAGAATATAAATTTTATCGGTAAATACTCATCACCAAAAATGTACGGTTGCGATACAATGAAACCTAAAGAAAGGATGGCCTTTTTAAATTGGTACAATACAAAAACATAAGATATTTTCAATAATAGAAATGAGGTGTTCCGATATTGTGTAAATGATGTTGATATTTTACGACGAGGATGTGAAAGGTTTATGGATGAATTTATTAAAATGACAGATGTGAACCCCTTAATAGAAAGTTTCACAATTGCGTCGATATGTATGCTAGTTTTTCGGAAAAAATATCTTGAAAAAAAAATATCTTCGGCGTAATACCTAAACGAGGCTTTTTCAAAAGTAAAACACATTCCGTAATTTCTTGCAAGTGGCTGGCTTGAAAAAACTCACAAACTAGCGTCTTGATAATCTCCGCAAACAACAATGGTGAGTTAAAGTTGGATAAGTGTGGATTCTATGTCGACGGCTTCCATAAAGAATAAAATACTGTCTTTGAGTTCTTTGGCTGTTATTATCACGGTTATAGAGATTGCTTTAAATTTCAAGAAGCAACTGAAAATAGCCCGTTGGGTTTAAAAACAATAAATCAAAGATATGAAAGCACACATTGAGGCGATAAGGAGAAATTGATATAATCTGGTATATTCGTGGCAGTGTGAATTTAAAAAAGTACTAAATTAAGACTGGGTTTTAAATGAAAAATTGCGGGAATATTATAATGATATAATGCCACCACTAAGTGTGCAGGATGGTCTATTTGGAGGTCGTACTGAGGTATTCAAATTATACCATAAAGTGAAATAGGTAATACGTTATTTAGACTTTACCAGTCTGTACCCGTGTATCAACAAATACACACCGTACCCCATAAAGCATCCTGAGGTATTTCGAAATGACAATATACCTCCTATACATGAAATTATTTCAATGCATGGTTTCATTAAATGCGATGTAATTGCTCCCTGTGTTACCTTTGAAAAACAACAATAAATTGTATTTCACACTCTGTAAAAAATGTGCCGAGAAGAATAAAGTTTCAAGTTGTGATCATTCAGATGACGAGCGAAAACTTACAGGTACATGGGTAATTCCTGAAATAGCCTTAGCTGTAAAAAGAGGGTACTACAAAGTCATGAAAGTATATGAAGTATGGAAATATGAATACACAGTGTACAACCCTAATCCAAAAACTGGCGGATTATTTACGGAATATGTTAATAATTTTTTGAAAATTAAACAAATGGCTAGTGGCTGGGGTAATGCATATACAACAGATGAACTTAAAGATAATTTTATTGAATCATACGAAAGGCGGGAATGTATTGTTCTTGATGAAAACCAAATTCAAAAAAATTCTGGTCGACGTAATATTGCCAAACTTTGTTTAAACTCATTGTGGGGCAAGTTCGGTCAAAGGGATGATCAAACAAACACTAAAGTGATTAATAATTTCAAACAATTTTGTGAGCTTATCCAATCACCAGGTGTAGAAATTTGTTCAATTTACCCGGTTGATGATGATAACTTGTGGGTTACATGGAAATATGTAGAGGTAAATGTAAGAACTTTACCACATGCAAACATACCTATTGCTGCATATACAACGGCTCTAGCTAGAATTAAATTATACGCATTACTAGAAAAACTGACCTCCTCGATTCTGTACTGTGATACAGACAGTGTCATATTTGTGGATAGTAAAGACAAACCAATAAATTTTCCAGTCTCTGACTTCCTGGGTGATCTGACCAATGATGCTTATATATCGGAATATGTGAGTACAGGCCCTAAGAAATATGGTTTAAAAATTGAAACTGAACATGGCCCTGAACATGTAGTTAAGTGTAAAGGCATAACTTTTAATTTCGAAAACTTAATAGTTTGAATTTTAAATGTTTAAAATCTTTAGTTTTCAAAGTTGATTTATCTGATGGCATACATGTGACGACCGAATGTAAAATCAAGCGAAAGCGTCCAGGTGTTGTTGTATCAGAATCCGAAAAAAAACTCCTGAGACTTACTTTTGACAAACGAGGTTTGTCGGATGAATATTTCTCTTATCCTTATGATTTTAAACGATATAGACCAAACAATTATATAATATAACTATTTAAAAGTTTTGTATAAAGAATAAATATTATCCATTTTTATTGTATGACATTTTATATTTGCATTTTATAGTTTAGATATTCATATCATGTAAATAAGTTGTTAAGTGATGTTTGTCGTGTTATGAAATTAAGCAATTAATTTTAGATCATATGATGAAATTCGAATAGTTGTTGGAATAAAATATAAGTACCAGTACCCTAAACATTTCTTTCATTTCATTACTAGTCTTGCAACCATCAGATATGGCACATATTATGGTAGACATCCAGTTTGTGTGTGGAAATAACTGCCAATATTTTGCGAAAGAGCTTGCTGTCCTACAATTCGGATCACTTATACCATCAATGTTTCATCTTTCACCACCGTATCCACACCAGGAGTTATCTTTTAAGGGTTGCAAACAGAACGACTTTGACGTGGATCACATTAACGGTTTGCACTGGGATGATGGCAATATCAATAACACCAGTGTACCAGATATATTTCAAAAATATGCTACATCGACGATCTATGTAAAAGGTGAGATGGAAGAGAAGTTTGTGAAAAAATATCTACCATCAACAGATATAATCCAGTTGCAATTACCAAAACTTAGTGAACTGAGAAAGTTTCACACGTATTGCGAAATTGACGAGGGGACACAGTCCAAGCGATGCGCAGTGCAAAATTGTGTGAACATATACTTATATTTGCTAATAAATGAAAAATATTGAGTGAAAGATGAAAATGTGTTGTTAATTAATACTTTTATTAGCCAATCGTTATATTATAAATAATTTGAGGATTAAAAAACCATGGAATGCACATATGAAGCACGGGAGGATATAAAAAAGTCATCACTCGATAGTTGTAATACATCTTTAGCCTTACATCTAGTTGTGTACTGTTTGAAATACTCTCTCACACTTTCGAGTGCGTTGTTGTTGTGGTACATAATAATATTGAAGAATTCCATCTTCTCGAACAAATTTAAAAGGTTCTGGGGTGTTAACCGGATACTACCTTGATCGACTGGTATTATGTACTCCTTTTTTAAATCAGCTTGTGTTGCTTTGACAGTTTCAATATTTTCTTGCTTAATCTTGATCAGATAAATGTACAATGAAGTCCACCCTAGGTAGTTAGTTGATACAGGGGAACGTCCAGGATAACTGAAGATTATTTTAACCTCAAATGTGAGTGGATCGAAGCCCAACGTAACTTTCCGATTTTGACATCCATCCAGATAGTAGGTGTAGTTCAGTAGGACATCTTCACCAGGAACCTCGGATCTTTTCTGCCTGCAAGATCTTTTAGTAATTAATTCAGCTGTGCCTCCAGGTTTGCTCCTTTTGTTAGATCGCTGCGGTTTTGCAATGTCCACGATTTTCCGAATAGGTGATGTCATACTGCCCGAAAGGTTATTAAAGTAAGACTGAAAGTCAGGGGTTTCTGGCCGATCCCTGTGTGCTGAGCTCATGCTGCTTTTTTTATAGCGCATGTCTCCTGTCTACAGGACTGGTTGTAACACCCCATTACACTTTACACTTTCCTTGGTGTCATAGTTTGTAGTAGAGAGACGGCTCAGATATCTTTTGAAGCTTCTACCGCTACAACGAAAATAAAGAAATACACAGCAATACTGCCCGCACGTGATCGAGAATGCACTATGTAACCTTTGCTTATTATTTACAAATACTTTACCATTGCGCCGAAGGACTTTTTTGAAGTACTTGTTAGTAGGAGATTTACCGAACGAGTCAAAATATTCAGCTGGTCCTTATTTAGGGAAGTAGAATGCTACCCAATGAACACCGCTCTTTTGGGACGGATCTGTGTTGGCTATGACGCATGCCGGTTTTCTGATTTTCCGAGGTAAACGATCGCAGAGATATACACCTGTTAAGGCATATGAGTGGTTTCGAGAGGAAAGAGGTCTTTATTTTGTGGAACGAAAATAAACTTTATTTTATGCTAATTGCATTCAACCGTGCTCACGTCACAGTGGTTGGCTTATGACTAACAGGTCATGGAGCGCATTAAATGCGATGACCAGTCTCAACAACACCTTGAAAAAACCTTTTTGTTATGATATAACTTCTCAACGCGTTGATGATCTCATGTGTGTTCATTCCTGTTCTTTCAAGAATATGTTTTCAAGGTTTACAACCTTAGTATGTGATGTCACGTAGCTTTGTAAGAATTCTTTTGTCGATTCTCCGTTCACAAACACTGTTGAAAACTTCCCCAACGATCTGATAAGATTCTCATCGAGTCGCTTGAGTTCCAAGTTTCCAAATACGCCTGTCTGATCTGTAGCTACAGTGAAGGTGGTAGGATATTTATACGTAATTTCTTTCGAATGAAGTTTTTTCTGTGATGTGAACCCAGTCAGCGATACTTTCTTAAAAAAGGTTAAGTGACTTTCTGAGAAGTAGTCAACATTTACAAGGCAATGTGCGATGACTTCTGCTGTGTACTAGAGTAAATACTATCCAAATCTGAATGTTATTGCGATATATATATGTACCTTTTTTAAAAGCTTGTAAATACATTCCGATTTTTGTCAATTTCAAGCCTTCCATTATATTCCGCGTAAATAATACAGGTGACGCTTTTCTTTAAAGCTTCTCTGAATCTTTATTCGATTCGATCCACACCTTGGTTTAACAAACTAGCGCATCCCGAATCGTATGAGCTGTCTGCTGTTAAATCAAATGCTAGCAAAAAACAGCCATGATCAAAAATGTTTTTGGATATCTGATGATCTTTATCAAAATAATTGATTCCAGTCCCCTTGAACAGAGTAAGATATCCTCTAGTGCTTACTGGTTTTTCGTGAGAATAATCAAACTCTAGAGAAAGGTTTGGTACTTGAACACCATTTACTGATAGATTTAAGTTGGTAATTTTGTTATGCTTAAAGTTGAATGGATTCTTTGTGCGCTTTCCGGTGTAGGAGTCATTATTCACCATACCAAAAACTAGCAAATTCGATAATTGTCCTATCACTACATTATCAAGAGATAGAGTATAGGTGCTGGCGGGTAAACTGTAGGTTTTGACTTCCACCCGCTTGTACGGATATACAGCATGCGATCGTTGGAGTACAGTTTCATGTGCTAATAGTATACTGGGATTGACAGTGACGTGATTCATGAACATTGTCGCTTCTAGAATTTTTACGCGTAGATTAAAGTCATCTTCTTTCGAATACAAATAAAATTCCGTTTTTCCTAATGAAAGTGTTAAACGGAAGTCCACTCCATTCATTAACAGTTTATCCTGATTCAACATGTCACTATGAATTGTGCCCATCAGTTCAGCGACGTTCCTCTTTTCCACCATTGCAGACCTTTTCAGATAGCCCTCATTTAAATCAGTAGGACCACCGCCAGGTCTTCAGTCTTCAATCATTTCCATCTCATTCTGATCTAGATACCAACCGGCTGATTCGAGATGGGTTGATGCAGCGTCTTTACCATAGTTCAGTAAATTTTCAATATAGGCGCGATAGTGATAATTGTTGTCTGGCTGAGCTTTATTCTTACCATTCTATTGTACAGTGCATTAACTCCGCTTTCCAACGCTGTGGTCGGGAAGGAACTGGGAGAGGCACAACCGCCCTCAAGTATGCTTGAAGAAGGCCACATAGCCGGGCGAGTACCTTGCAGAAAGAGGATCCGGGGGTGTCGACCAGCAGATGTTTAGTACTCGGCCTAAGCAGCCAGGAGAACTGTCTCAAACCAGTGCAAAGGAGGAGAGGTACTGAACCGATCCTCAGTATTGAGGTGAAGGAATGATGTTAAACAGGGTATATCATATATATCCTTGGTGTAGAGGATGATAACCCTAAATACGGCGATCGATCCGGAGCTTTGCGTTTGGGGCTCAATCGAAGGGGTCATGCTTGCACTTCCCCGAAACCTTACCAGAGGTATACTGGTGCCAGGGGTTAACCGGGGCCCCAGGGACTTGTCCCTGCCGGTTTTGGTTGAGGAGCCTGTGGAGGCTGAAACTTGGTGGCTATGGTTGACACCCAAAGCGGGTACAGTCATTAAAGATTCAGTTTGAAGACCGGTAGCTATTCGGCAACTCTTCTGAATTGTGGTGCATTGGCGTGCTGTTGCGCTATCAACAGGGGAGCCGCTTCCCAAAGAGCGGCGAGGATGCTGATAGGTCCGATCCTTACCAAGGATTATGACGGAGTCCATGCAAGCTCCCGATAAGATTCTGGTACCCATACTCAGAAAAGCAGTGCTCGTAGCCTATGGCTACGGGTTACTGACTAGTATGTGGATGGGGACCTTAGTACAAGCCTTTCGTACTCGCAGCCTGAGAAGCTCGTGGTGTTAAGACTTATCATGTCAGGCCACCACGTTAAACAACTGGAACGCTTTCTGTACAGTGCATTGCCTAAAAATTAAAAAAAAAAAAAAACAAATTATAAATAATAATATTACTAGTCTAAGTAGTAAATGTAATTCGACTATATTGACTGAGGTTGATATACAGACAAACCAAGACAGTTCTTCAAACAGACCTCCACAAACCAAACCTACTAACCTACTCAACAACGACACATCCAAGACCCCTATTCCTATTCGTTCGGCGAATTCCTCTTTAAAACTACTCTTAATTCTAACAAATCTTACTCCTTACAGTAACTTAGTCCGTGGTGAAGACCTGGTTGCAGTGACGGAGGGGTCAATAATCATTCCAACTAACGTCTACTAAGCCGGCGTTTGTTGATCCAGGCTTCCCTGATCCACTCGTTCCCCCTGTAGTCAAAGCAACATTTAACTTCTGCGATGATATTAAAGGAAGATATACCCTCTCAAGACATTGGGATCACAGAATTTACAAAAATGTCCGTTTGTTCCTAGCATATATGCATCTTCAGACTCGACTTGTTTCGAGGGTAAAACTACAACAGGTCTAACAGTTCTTATCCATCCAGAGGGCCTTCTAGTTGACTTGGGTGCGTTAAACCTGCTGCTCATAAAATATCATGGGCAAATGGGAGTCTCTGCAAGTCAAGTCAAACAAGAACTAAATACTTACAGTTCCTATGTTATGTCTAAACACATTTCTGTGCTTCAAAAGTCGAGAATATGCACAAAAAATATTTTTCCTAGCAACTCATCCTTGCGAGTCAGCCGCAAGCTTTTCTACCAAAATTTTGGTGGAATGAGGTGCAAATTAAATAAGCTCTTTCTTGACGCGAAATCTTGCCGGTTTAATATCCTAGCGTTCACTGAGACTTGGTTGAGTGATTCTTATAAAAACCAGGAAATTCTCGACGAAAATTGGACAATCTATAGAGACGACCATGATTATCGCATTACTAGGCAAAGTCGAGGGGGAGGCGTTTTAATTGCAGTTAATTCCAGTATGGCGAGTGAAATTGTCCACACTATTCCTCATAAGAGCTTCCAGCATATGATTATCAGGGTTCCTTTTGAAAGAAACTACCTATACATCGGCATTTTCTACATTCCCCCCAGATCTGACGAAGCCGCTTACAACGACCTTTTCTTGATAATCTCTTCTTTATCCGCATCTTTAAATGAAGATGACAAAATAATATTGTTAGATGATTTCAACCGCCCCAATATATCGTTTATGACGGACGGAGATGATAACAGTCTTCTCCCAACAAATGTTCTCGAATCTTGTGATATGAATCTGGTAAGTGCTTTTTATGACAATGACTTACAGCAAGTCGCTCCCAGTCCCAATCAAAACGGTCATTGGTTGGATTTTATATTCACCAACACTTATGACGATGTAGCGGTCAGTCCTACTAATGCTGAGGAGCATCTCTTCACTAACAGCCCTCACCACACAGAATTCACAGTTGAACTCTCCACTACTGAAGCTCAAACTCCCTTATCATACAATTGTAATATTGTATATGATTTTCGTAATGCTGACTACGAAAGCATTAAACTTTACCTTGACAATGTTGAATGGTTAAGCACTCTTTCAACGTTAGACCTGGACGAGGCTGTATCCTCATTTTACCTAATAATTCTTGACGCCGTTGAAAGGTACGTACCTAAAATTAAGAAGAAGAAAAAGTTATCTGAGCCCTGGCTAGACAGCAATCTGCTCGCATTAAGGAATGAGAGAAACAAAGTATATAAATTACTAAAGCTTAACAACAATGCTAGGGAGAATTTAAAAATTGATATTTTGATTTGTCAGAAGATTACAAAATCAAATACCGCGAGGCCTATGAACAATACGTGAATTTAACTGGTGAAAACATAATCAGAGACCCTAAGAAGTTCTTTGATTTTGTTAATCTCAAGAGGAAATCATCGAGCTATCCAGCGTCAATGACCAAAAATAATACCGTTTCTTCATCTCCGAAAGTAATCTGTGATCTTTTCGCTGACTATTTTCAAGAAGTTTTTTCACCGCCAAAGATTTCGGTAGACACGGAGTCCTCTAAAGTTAATCCAGTGGTACTGCTTATGGCCATGTATCTCTCAAAGGAAGATGTTGCTCAAGCTATTAACAACATTGACGTTAATAAGAGTCCTGGCCCAGATTTACTTTCTCCATTTTTTGTGGTACAGTGTATGGACCAGCTTGAAGGACCTCTTCACTTTCTTTTTAATAAACCCTTTTACAACTTATTGGAAATCTTCCCATATAATTCCTATCTTTCAGAGTGGTGACAAGCGTTCTGTCCTGAACTATAGAGGTATTGGCAAACTTTCTATAATCCCTAAGCTATTTGAACAAATCGTTTGCCATAAACTCTCAGCTATTATTGAGCCTCTTCTAAATGAACAACACCATGGTTTCCACAAGGGCCGATCAACTACAACCAATCTCATGGTTTTAGTTTCTGATGTCCTATGTAAAATGGAGATGGGTTACCAATTTGACGCAATCTACACAGATTTTAGTAAAGCATTTGACCGGGTTGATCACTCCATACTGATTTCCAAATTGCAGAAAATAGAAATCACCGGCTCTATGCTCACTTGGCTCAGTTCCTACTTAAGAGACCGAAGTCAATTAGTTAAATTTGAGGGATATTTGTCCAAGCCGATTTTTGTACACTCTGGTGTACCTCAAGGCAGTCACCACGGCCCTCTTCTTTTTAATGTCTTTATATCAAATTTATCTGAAAATTTCTTGGACGTATCACATCTTTTTTCTGCTGATGACCTGAAGATATATCACACCATTAAGTCTCAATCTGATAATGTTTTCCTCCAATCAAAACTAACTTCCCTCCAACAATGATGTGATGTAAATAAACTTCATCTAAACGTTGGGAAATGTTTTGTTATGACTTTTTCCCGTAAAACCACAATATTGATATCGGTGACGGTATAGGCAGCGCTACATTAAGCTTGACGCCATAATCTTTCAGATGAAATGTATGGGTGGTCGGTTGAATACCCGCTTGTTTATCCCGTTTCTTCCTTAAACTATTTGACGGATAAATAAATTGATCGACTATCTGTAATAATTCATTGTGGTTTCGTTTGTTTCTTGGTATCTGTCCAATTATGTAGTCTATAAGCGCTCGGAATGATTCAAATTTTACACCTAATTTTAAATAAACCTTTTCAGCAATCTTACCGGACTGATAAATATGTATGCAAAAATCTTCTTCTATAATACTTCTTATGTCGGAGATTACCTTTCCAACTCTATCTTCTTCAATACGATCGTTCATTATTTGTTTTATTTCGACCAGGTAATAGTTATAATGGGTAAGTCTAATTGCTAAAAAAAGTGACGAAAGAAATCATGAAAAATTCTTATCATTTTCCTTGAAACAGAACTTTTTCAAATCATTAGCATACCATCTAAAACGAACATGTTGCTTTCCCAAATCAACAACTTTAGCGATTATTGCTTTTGGATCTTTTTGAACTGGTAAAAATTGTGGTGCTTTGGTAACGCTTTTATCTTCAGATGGTATAGAACGTTTAGAAATTCCGCGGTTACCTGATTCGCTTTTCTCTTTTTTAAGTTTTGGTAGAGCTATCTCCATTATTCCGACATACCAATTGCCGGTAAACTTACACACACTCGGTAATATATTTTCGAAATATGATAGCGTATTGTCAGGGTAAATGCCTAGGGAACTGTTGCTTAAGAGACACACGTAGAACTCGTCATCTATTATGTTTATAGGCATTTTTTTTAAATTCTGTCCCAATTCACGTTTTTAACTCTGGAACTAGGCTAGGTTTTCAATCTTAACCGTTCAGTTTGCCGAGCAGGCTTTCTTATGGGAATGTCAGTCTCAAATTGATCATAGTTTAGACGAGAGGGTCTTAATATAGATTGTTTGCCAGACTTTCGACCTACTTCATCGAAATCTGTCGCTACAAGTTAACACGACACTCCCATTCAATAATGCAACGATGCATTATTACAAGCATGACCAGAGGAAATCGGCCAGACGCGCAGTCAGCGCAATTAGGAAGTAAACATACGACACACGCTGCTGAACAAAGGGAATCGGTTAGACGCGCAGTCAGCGCTGTAAGGATATAAATAGGATAAGCGCACTTTACACTAAGTTCTTTTTGTAAGATAGAGTTACAAAATAAAGACGCAAGACTTTTGTCTTGCACTTATTTAAAAAGCATCAAGACGCTTTTTTATTTCTAATTAACTGGCGCCCGAGCAAGGACCGCGTTCCGCCACGCTAAAAAAACAAGATACGCGGCGAAAACCAAGTACGCGTCTTGGAAAAAGTTATCGCGATACGAGAATCAAGTACGCGCGTTAAAATAATAAATAGTTTTCACGGTACGAGTCAAGTATGCACGACTTTTTTGCAATTTTGTGCACGGACAAAAATCAAGCCCGTAAAATTCAAAATCCTCGCGAAAAACAAGCTAGGTGCAATAGGTGTGCTGAGTGAAAAACCTTGCGAAAATCAAACAAGGAGAATTCGGCGTGTTTAGTGTGAGAAGGCTCCTTAGTAACCAACTTGGAGGAAAAGGAAGAAGCCAACACAACTTGCGGGAGAGCGGTCCACAACCAACAAACCTGGAGCATGCAGCTTTTTAACGAAATTTTAGTTATCCTGTAAGTAACGTTTAAGAAAGTGTAGCAACTCAGCTAATGTAAATTCACTTTTGAACTTCAAAATTAATATTTCATTTGGAAAACTAAAGAAATTAGTTACTTGTTTATATTAACTGAGTTGAAATTCATGAAATAATATTTTGTACTTAATCTAAAGAAATTATCGTTAAAACGAATGTAAAGTGAAATCGTCGCGAAGTAAAGTGATTGCCAATTATAAAAGTGACATATTAAATTTACTAAAAATTCAAACTATGGCCACCCCGAACAATTTAATTCGTTCTCCGGTATTGCGGGTTGAAGCTTCCGGAAGTCCGAGTCACCATGTGGCTGCGTCGAACGAAAATAACGCGGAGTTAGTTCAACTCATTACTAGAGTCGTGTCTGAAACTTTACAAACACAGGGTAGGCAAATGTTTAGCTCCATAATGAATCCCGCGGCGGAAATAAATAATGAATTAGATGTCGAAATAAATGTCGACAATGAAAGGAACCTATCCGATATGGATAGGATACCGGATGTCGTAAAATCTTTAAGGACATTTTCGGGTGACCCAAGCGAATATAGTTCGTGGAGGAAAAGTGTTGAGAGAATCCTCCATATTTACGAACACCTAAGAGGTACACCTAAGTACTATGGCATTCTTTCCGTTATACGGAATAAGATAATAGGACAAGCAGACATTGCCCTTGAGTCCTACAACACCCCCTTGAATTGGAAAAAAAATTCCATATGCCTCACTATGCATTACGCAGACAAGCGTGACCTGGGAACACTTGAATATCAGTTAACTACACTTGTTCAAGGTGCAGGCACTATTCATGAGTTCGATCAAAGTGTTTACCATCATCTATCCTTAATTTTGAACAAATTGTCCGCTATGGAGTTAGGGCACGAATCGTTGAGCAGCTTAACACACTGTTACCGTAAGAAAGCCTTAGATACTTTCGTCAGAGGCCTTAGAGGCGACTTACCACGTCTTTTTAGTATCAAAGAGCCAGTAGACCTCCCTCAGGCTTTGCATTTATGCCTGAAGCTTGAAAATGTAAATTATTGAACACAGCATGCTCACAACTCTTCAAATAGACGTTTCTCGCGAATTTCGCACGTTCCACTTCCTTTGTCGACAAGGAAAATCTATCCGCGGCAAAATCTTGGCAATAATATAGGCAGAACCGACTTTCATCCCGAGCTTCTTTGCGATCCCCGTATTCCACAGGTACCACAGTTTCATAGGCAAATGCAGCATCAGAGTAGCAACCTCAATTATAGGGCATTGCCTCCAAAACCGAGAGTATACGAGCCAATGGATGTTGATCACTCTATAAGATCCCAAGCGTTTAATTACCAAAACCGACCTCCGATTAAAAAATCTCAGTTCCCTAGTAAAAGACTACCATCACAGCAAGTGAAAACACCCAATAAAGTTCAAAGGCTTTTTAATATAGAACCAACTAGGTATAGTTCAGATGTGCGTGAAACATATGAAATGGAGCAACCTGATATAACAGAAACAGTCATAACAGGAACAGATGCGGATATCTCTATTGAGGACTATCTTGACTCTTTAGATCTTAACGAGTCCGAACAGGCAGAGCAAGTTGATAACGTTAATTTTTTAGAGCTGTGAGCTCTTCGCTTCCGTATTTAGAATACACAGCGAAGAGCGGTCAAACCTTGAAAATTCTAATAGATACAGGCTCTAATAAAAATTATATCCAGCCTAAACTTATTCGTAATCCTATTGCTAACGAAAGTCCTTTTATAGTTAACTCAGTTGGTGGTGCAATCAATATTACGCACCATGCATATGTCAATCTATTCGGCCTTTATACTTCTAACTCTAGAAACATTCGCGGGAATAATCATATATGATAGCTTGAAAAAGTTACAAGCTATTATTCACACTAACAGCAATTACATGTCTATAAAAGTAAATCTTCATATTCCTTTGAAACAGCATCTAACCCAAACAGTAAATCATTTGAACCTTCGGATTACTCATATGACGGAAAGTCAAATTCGCGACTTAAATCAATTTTAAAAATACATTCTAGCGTGTATACCGAACCCAATGGAAAATTAACTTATACGACAAATGTAAAGGGAGAAATTCGAACAGCAACAAAAGATCCAGTATATTCTTAGTCATACCCATATCCACAAGCACTAAAGAACGTAGTGGAAAAGGAAATTAAAAAACTTTTAAATGATGGGATTATTAGACCTACAAGATCACCATACAACGCTCCAGTATGGATCGTTCCCAAGAAAGAGGACTCCTCCGGTGAAAAGAAATTTCGGTTAGTGTTTGATTATAGAAAATTGAATTCTATCACAATTACAGATTCTTATTTAATCCCAGATATCAACGAAGTCTTTTCCAATTTAGGTGGAAATGAATTCTTTTCAATAATTGATCTGAAAAGTGGATTTCACCAGATACAGCTTAGAGAATGGGACATCGAGAAAACGGCTTTTTCAATAAATAATGGTAAATATGAGTTCTTACGCCTTCCTTTCGGCTTAAAGAATGGAGTTCCTATATTCCAAAGAACTCGAGATGATATTTTAAGAGATCATATTGGGAAGCGATGTCATATTGACATGGACGATATTATCATTTTCGGTAAGGTGAAGAATACCACTTTAGGAATTTCGACGCAGTACTCAAAACCCTAGAACTTGCGAACATGAAAATAAATCTTAACAAATCCGAATTCCTTCAAAAAGGATTCATTTTCAGTATCAAGGGAATAAAAAGTAACCCCAAAAAGGCACAAGCTATTGCATCATTCCCACCCCGACAACACTCAAGGAGGTCAGATCGTTCCTTGGTATGTCAGGGTATTATAGGCGGTTTATAAGAAACTATGCAAGAATCGCTAAAACCCTTGACATATCTTTTAAGAGGGGAAGATGAACGTGTGTCCAAGCATGTCTCAAAAGACAAGCCCGTAGTTTTTGATAGTAAAACACTTGAAGCTTTTACTAAATTAAAAACTTATCTTGTTGCTAAAGAGGTAATCTTAGCTCATCCAGACTTTAGTAAGCCATTCGAGCTGACCACCGATACCTCGAACTTCGCAATCGGTGCTGTATTGTCACAAAACGACAAACGAATATCCTTTTTGTCACGTACTCTTAACCAGACCGAAGAGAAATACGCAACTAACGAGAAGGAAATGCTCGCGATCATATGGGCACTTAACGCATTACGAAACTTTCTCTACGGTTCAAAAAAAGTGAAGATTTTCACAGATCACCAGCCATTAACATATGCGTTAAGTAACAGAAACAACAATTCTAAGATGAAGCGCTGGAATATAACTATGAACTGAAATATAAGCCAGGTAAGGCGAATATTGTTGCCGATTCACTCTCCAGGCCTCCAAAATATTCACAGATAAACTCAATGACTCCCACGGAGCACAGTGCCGAAAGCTCAGAACATGATCTTATCCCTTCTATCGAGATGCCAATTAATGTTTTCAGAAACCAAGTTATTCTAAAAGTAGGAGACGAAAATAGTTACCAACTTCTGTACCCTTTCGAACACTACACTAGACACATTATCATCCAGCAAAATTTTAAAGGGCAAGATACAGTGCAACTTTTTAAAAGATACTTAAGGCCTAGCATCCTTAACGGATTACTTACAGATGAATGTACATTCGGCCTTATCCAGAGAATCTACCCTGTTCATTTCCGTAACTATAAAGTAAGGTTTACCAGAAAAATGGTTGAGGATATCCCAAACGCAGTAGAGCAAGAGGAGAGAATACTCCGAGTACACAAAAGAGCACATAGGAACGCCGAAGAGAATCGTCTCCAATTATTGGAAAATTTCTATTTCCCCCTAATGTCATCAAAAATTAAAAAAAAAATTAAGCGTTGTACCAAATGCAAAGAGTGCAAATATGACAGAAACCCAAATAAGCCTGTCATTAACGCAACCCCCATTCCAATGTATCCAGGGCACACGATACACATCGATTTATTTGCTACAGAAAAACATCGAATTCTATCTGCAATCGATAAATTTTCTAAATTTGCTTTAGCAAAAAAAAATTCGTCTAAATCCGTGGAAGATATCAGAGGTCCCTTGAAAGACATTATTTTCTATTTCTGTGAGCCGGAAAATATAGTAATTGACAACGAAGCAGCTCTTCGCTCCCCAACTTTAATGTCAATGATGGAAGATGAGCTTAAAATCAAAACCTTCCAGACGCCACCATATAAGAGTGAAGTAAATGGGCAAGTCGAAAGATGGCACTCGACATTAACAGAAACGATGAGGTGCCTTAGAAGAGAAGAGCCCTCTTGCACATTCGATGAATTACTGGAAAGAGCAGTTAATGAATACAATCATTCAATCCACTCAGTCACTCGAAAAAACCAGTAAATTTGTTCTTTGGACGCTTCCTCAATGCCTCTCCCGAAGAGCTAGAAAACATTCGGTTGGAAAATATTGAAAAACTTAAAAATAAGCAAAGTCAGGACCTACGGTTTCACAATAAATCAAGGCAGCCAATTAAAGACTACCCAATAGGAGAAATAGTTTTCGTTAGACAAAATAAGTGAAAGGGATCAAAACTTACACCTAGATATCGCCAAGAAACTGTCAGAGAAAACAGACATACCACCATACTAACAGCAAGACTTTTATATTGCACTTATTTAAAAAGCATCAAGACGCTTTTTTATTTCTAATTAACTTACAGCACCTCTATCATCTACTGCATCTAAATCAGTGAAAACGTCATCCAGTTCATCCACACTCATATCCGCTGGAATTGTTTACTGCGTTATACCATCTTCGCCGGTTATTATCTTGTAGTTCTTGCTGGTTCCTTCAAATGACTCAGCCACAATTTTCCTTATTTGGGAAGCAGGTTTAAGACTTTTTGCTATTCCACTTGCTGATAATCGTCGCTAAAAAGCAGCTGGCAATTCTTGCTTCGTTGGTGTTTTTTCGTTTATCGACTCGAATATCTTCTCCGGTCGTGGAGGCAAAGTTTGTGTGGGTATTTCGTTTTTAAATAGAAACCTCGTCTGTGTGCTGTTTTCACGCAAATTCTTATAGTTCTGACTATCCATGCGGTTTTTCGATGAAAGATTTTCAGCTTGCATTTAAAAATTGTATTAGCACATTCCGGTACTGATACCATTTTGCTTCATCATTTTGGCACTTATTGTTCAGTATCTTACTCATGGTTTTGTCAAACAGTGTCTGTGTACTAGCGCTCTCAACTGTCTCCTTCAAACGTTCATATACTTCCGGTGGTAATAGAAGCATTTTATTAAGACTGCTATTTCTATGCATATTTTTCAATTAAAGACCCTATCACCGCTGAAAGAACACTTCCTAGCAATACGGGGAAGAATTCGCCTTGTTGAATTAACACTTTACATTGGCGTGAAACGGATCGTTTAGCCTCCGCTAGCTTACGAATAGTCTTTTTATATTTACAAAGCCGGGAGAATATTTTTCCTCTAGGCAAATGATTTCCTTTCAGTGTATTATGTGTGATTTCACATAGAGTTTTAATTAATACGGGATCGGCGGTTTTCAGTATAGCCTTTCTTAAACACGGGCTAGCTTTTTTAAGAACGTATGGCAAATGCTTGTTGTCCTTTAATCGTCTCATTCGTGACACCATTGTCTTCTTTCAAATATCTGGGGAGCAATAACACGTTACAAATGTTGTATTAAATATGTCGGTGCGAAAGCGTAAGGTGTCATTTATATCCTGTGTTAGGTCTATTAGCAAATAGCTATGAGGTTGTTGAGTTATTTCTTTATATATTCTTAAAAGCTCCCGACTGTTTTCAGGGTGCATCTGTTTAGCGAGATGATGAAATTGATCCTTTCGTAAAAAACTCGCATATTTGTCTTGAAAAAGCATTTAACATCATATCGTCCAGTATAATTAGGATTGGTTGATTCGTGCTATTTGGAAATTCCTCAGGAATAGAGTTCAAATATTTGATGTTTTCAAATAATTTTCTTAACTGATGCTTGAATCATTGCATTGTTTCTAAAAAGATTTTCTATCAATGTTGTCTTCCCGCAGCCAGACGGGCCTGTCACCATCATTGAAAAAGGTTGTTTAAAGTGCAGCATCTTTTTGTGTTTGTAAAAGAATAACTTCTTTTAAAAGCCATAACAAAACTTTTATTTATACATTTTTCAAGATGAGTAGAAGGCAAATTGTTTATGAACTCCATAGAACTGCTCAAAAAAACTTTAAAGGTCGACGTTTTGTTATAAGGGCTATTGATGACCTTTTGCAGGCAGATCTGGTTGATATGAGTGCGTATGCATCTGAAAATCGCGGTTATAAATTTCTATTGACAATAATTGAGACATTTTCCAAGTACGCTTGGGCTCTCCCCGTCAAAAGTAAAAATTCCAATGATGTGGCTAAGGCTACGGAATCAGTTCTTAAACAGAGACGTATACCCCGAAATCTACAAACCGATGATGGAAAAGAATTTTTCAATAAAACATTGCATCGGATAATGAATAATTATGAAATAAACCATTATTCTACATTCAGCGCGTTTAAAGCTTCAATTGTCGAGAGATTCAACCGAACTCTGAAAGGTATCATGTGGAAATAATTCAGTATGAATGGGAATTATCATTGGATTAGCATTATACAGAAATTGACGGACAAGTACAACAAAACAAAACATCGCATAATCAAGATGCGTCCCATAGATGTAAACGTAACAAATGAAGAACATCTACTTGCAACGGTTTATAAGAAAGTTAAGGTGGTGTCAAAGCCTAAACTTTTATATGTGAAACGAAGTTAACGTGTGTAGACGTGTGTTGCCCGAGCTCTTGCCTTTTCGCTGATTTCGCGCCGTCGTTACTGTCTCTTCTGTCGATTCTTTGTTTTTCGCAACGTCCGCGCTGTTCTGTATCGCTGTGCTTGGAGCCTTTTACTCTGTCTTTCGGTGCTTCTCCGTACTTGGTGGCTCTCTGCGAATCGTGATTAATTTCTTTGTTCGCGGGTGCTATCTTCTGACTTGTTTCCAGTCAATCAACTTCTTCTTCCCCAGTGCTTTAACCCGATCATTTGCTATAATTTGGTTGTGATATAAGCTACTAGTGACAGTCAGCCAAAAAATCTCGTCTTTGCTTGGATTTTATCTGCTGCTCATGTGCTATAGTACGTGCTCACATACTATTTTTAATCGGTTCGGAAATTGGCTAATCTGCGTTGCCAGCCTAAAACTCTGACTTTTACATCAAATTCCATAACCATACTCTATTTGCTTATTTAAATTAATCCTTTATATGATGGTTATGGATTCGCCACCTTTCGGTTTGACATGTGCCATCTGCAATCTACCGGAATCTACTCGTGCACGCTTCATCCCTTGCGATGGTTACTGCGGTAAATCTTTTCATGCAAAGTGTCTTAGTATAAACGTTGCATTGGTGGATATCCTTGTTAAGCATCCTAGCAATGTGTCTTATTGATGTAATGCTTGCGAAAATTCGACACTTCATGACGTCATCAAAATTTTGCACCAGCACACTGCCTTGCTCGCCTCTCTCAACCGGAGATTGGATTTAATCTATGACGCCTCAACATCTTCAGCATTGGCTGTTTACCCTTCAAATGTTAACCCTTCCCCCTCCTCACAAGGCGCTATACCTAAATCTGCTCTGGCTGTTCCTTCCAAGTCCCCAATTGTGTCAAAAAATCAATCGCTGTCATCCTCCTTAACACTTCTTCCTACATCGCTGATGCCATCTCTTCCTACATCATCAGTTTCAACGGCTTTATCGTCAACAACTTTCACCACATCAACCTCCCCATCAACTGCTTACTCAACTTTAACTGCTGCTGCAACTCTACCTTCATCTACATCAGCTTCAGGAGCTCCCGTTTCAAAGCCTGCAAATGTATCAGTGATCTCCCAGGCTTCTGTTGCAGCCATACCCCCGGCGCAAACTTCGACGTCTAGTAATAGTTCTTCTGCGCTTCATGTGGTTGCTCCTCCGCAACAAATTTTTATTTCGCGGTTGGCATACACTACTTCAACGGACGATGTGCTCAGTTACATCAATGTAAAACTTGGATATTCTCCTTCCTTCATACATTGTAGAAAACTGACGAGGGATAACATTCCGAAAAAATTTATCGCCTCGTTCAAACTCACAGTGCCTCAAGAAATTAACTTGCTACTTTAATCTGATTTCTGGCCAAGCGCTACACTGGTCAAAGCCTTCACTAGTCGACGTTCGCAGGATTTTCGTCAGCCTCGTACACGCAGACCTCAGCTGTAATAACCACACCACTTCTACGTAGCGTTTCTTTTTTTTCCTTTTATTATCAAAATTTTCGCGGCCTTAGGACTAAACTGCATGAGTTCTACCTATCCTCCTCCTCTGCTAATCACGATGTCGTCTGTTTGTCTGAAACTTGGCTCAATGCTGGCATCTATGATAAGGAATTTTTTGCTTGTCATCAAGTTTTTCGACGTGATCGTGATCCTCACTCTGCCTTGAAAAGTGACGGCGGTGGAGTTCTTATCGCAACCAAGTCCTCCTTGAATGCTTCTCTCTGTACCACTTTCTCCCCGGTTTCCCTTACTTTCATTATCGAATGGATACTTATAAAGATCAGGACTCAATTTGGTCCCCTTTTTTTGGGTGTGTTTATAATCCCTGCAGCTGCCCTGTTGCCATACTTGATAATTGGCTAAATGACCTCTCCGCTTTCATTAACTCCTGTCCTCCTTCTTCTCACTTCATCCTCCTCGGCGATTTTAACCTTCCTTCTATCGCCTGGGACTTCAACTCATTCTCTCCTTTTGCTTCTATACCTAGTCCACACCTGACAGCCATGTCTTCCTTCTTAGCTTCAGTATCTTTTTTTCAATATAATACAGTAACTAATAGTAATAACAAAATCTTAGACCTTGTCCTTTCGTCTTTACCAAAAAACTGGTTGTCACTCGTTAAATGCCTCCACCCCTACACTAAGGTTGATCCTCATCATCCTCCTCCCTTATTAGATATCCTCTTTAAATTGGACAAACCCAAGAGTACGCCAGTCTTGCTGAAACCGAACTTTAGAAGAGCCAACTACATAGCCATCGAGTCCGCCCTCAATTCTTATGACTGGAATCTGAGCTTTCATGAGTTGGATTGTGAATCGGCATTACATTCCTTTTACTGCGTTCTTAACGACCTCATCTACCGCTATGTTCCCCTAACACGCAAAGTCAAACCAAATACTCCCCCTTGGTTTTCGTCCGCAATTGACTCTGCATTGCGTACCAAAAACACCTTGCGTAGGAAGTGGCAAAAAACTCAACTCACTTCAGATCGAATTAAATACTCACAGAGTAGATCTGAGGTAAAACTACTCATTCACTCTTCTTTGAATGAGTACCTTCAACGCCTTGAAGACTCTGTCACCAGGGATGAAACTAAGATGTTCTGGTCCTATGTTCGATCTCTCCGTAAGTCGTCTTCTGTCCCTACGGAGTTGACTCACAACGGCCTCCTTGCTCACTCTCCACAGGAGATGGCTAACTTATTTTGTGACTTCTTCTCTTCTGTCTTTTCCTCCCCCACGCCTACCCCCGTCTACCGTCTAACTTAACTATTTCTCAATCAGAATTAGAGATTCTTATCAGAGGAATTGATCCTAATGTTAGTCCTGGTCCAGACGGAATTCCTAACTTGTTTGTGATTTGCCTTTCATCTTCCCTCAGCCTGCCATTGTCTTTAATATTCAACAAAAGTGCTTTCGAGGGTATTTTCCCTGCTCCCTGGAAACTTTCCCACACAATTCCTATCCACAAATCTGGTAATCCTTCCTTTGTCTGTAATTATCGCCCCATAGCCATGCTATCTTGCTTTTCAAAACTGCTTGAGCGATTCGTTTATAATTCAATAATTGCTTCCATCAGGCCTGTAATTACTAACGCTCAACATGGTTTTGTTAGTGGTCGCTCTACGCAAACCAACCTCTTGGAATTTACAAACTTTGCGGCTTAGTCTTTAGGTAATAGCGAACAAATTGATTGTATCTACACGTATCTTTCGAAAGCTTTTTACCGTGTTGACCATAACATTTTACTGCATAAACAATCGATCTATGGCTTTCGGGGGCCTTTACTCAAATGGTTTTCTTCCTATTTGGCAAATCGTGAATGCATTGTCTCCTTTTGTAGTCATGTCTCCGACCCTTTCTTCCCTTCATCAGGTGTTCCCAAAGGGTCCATATTGGGTCCTCTTCTTTTTTTGCTCTTCGTTAATGATTTACCTCAATTCATTCAGTCTCCCTGCCTCCTGTACGCTGATGACATTAAAGTCTTTAGGACAATCAACTCTATCATCGATTGCCGGACACTTGACCCGGATCTTTGTGCATTTCAATCGTGGTGCAACCTCAATAGTTTAACAATTAATATTGATAAATGCCATAAGCTCACCTTTTCTCTTAAAATTAATCCTTTTGTTTTTACTTACTCCTTAAACCGTTGTGTTCTCAATGACGTCGATCGTTTCTGTGATCTAGGTGTCATATTCGATTGCAAATTAAAATTCAACCATCATATTACCAATATTGGGATTAAAGCGTCTAAGCTTAGTGGACTCTTGCTAAGAAACTACACTGCGTTTCGGCGCCCCGAAACAAGTATGAAACTATTCAACTCGTTGGTACGCAATTTAATCGAATACTGTTTGCCTATCTGGAGCCCACACAGAAAATGTGACATTGACATGATTGAATCTATCCAGCGCAAGTTTACTCGTACTCTGTTTTATAAATTCAACATTCCTTACGCTCCTTACAATGATCGTCTCAAAAAATTCGAGCTTGTCACTCTACAACAACGTAGACTATACTTGGACGAGTCTCTCCTTTGTAAGCTTTTTCTGTATATCCTTGACAGTCCTATCTGCAACGAGCTTCACTTCCGTCGCTCTTCTCGCCCCTGTAGACACCCTACGATTTTTGCTCCTCCTAACACCTCCTCTAACTTATATTATAATTCTCCCCTGATCCGTTTACAACGAAATCATGATCGTATGCAGTTTGGCTCCTTCGGTCATTCTTTTGCGACATATAAGCTTTAGATAAGAATATTTATTTTTTCCTCTTAATTATTACTTTCAATTTATATTCTTATGTTTATCCTATTTTACTATTTCAATTATTAATTCAATTTTTTAGATTTATTTTATTCATTAATTTTACTGCTGCTTATAGCTTTAATTTGCTACTATGTAATTGGATCACTCTGTTTAGTAGTTATTGAAACAATAAACAATAAACAATAAACTTAAAATTGGAAATCATGTGCGACTAGGTAAGTACAATCATGTGTTTGAAAAGGGCTACACATCGAACTCGTCGACTGAAATATTCACTATAAAGGAAATGAGAAAAACACAACCACGAGGAATCAAAGTAACACCATGCAAGGTGGTTTCTATGGAACATAATTATTAAAGTTGAAATATCCCGATGTTCACTTTGTTGAGAAGATTTCGAAAATGTTTGAAAATCGAGCTCCTTTCGCGCATAATTCATTGATAGATAAAAAAGACGTAATATGAATGCATACCAGGAGCCTATCACAACTCGCTGAAATTGCAAAACACGTTAGATTTGCAGACAGCGTTCACATGAGGTATATGATAGCCTGGGGCTATGCGTATCGCATGAGTCGTAAAGGCGAGTCGGAAATACATGCTCGTGATAGGTTTAGATTTAAGCATCGCATTTCACAACTACATGAAATTATAAAACCCGTTCTCTCTAACAAATTCAAGGAGAACATTTTCAATGCGAAGATTTCACATATTCCTTGAAACCATTGTCAGTTTACAAACAAACTTTGTGCAAACACGATGACTAGTGCTGTGGAACTACGCAAATATGACGACTTTGTTGCGGAATACATGGATGTACTTCTGGATGAACATCGTGAGAGGCTGCTAAGTGATATCAAAACATTGAAGTTATACTCAAAGATCCCGTCTACCACATCAATTCACGGAATACACTACAATTCCTGTCCATGGTTTTATGACAATGCCGAATTCGAAATGGACACATGTGAGTGTTGTGATGTTGACACGTTGAAAGGTTGGGCGTTCCTTTCAACGATTTCTGCCGGAGTTGCAGATCGGAAGAAGAGGAAGAGACAATCCAGACATTTTCTGAGCGAATGTCCAGCACTGTCCAGGAAACGCATGAAAATCTTAGGCTCACTTTTCCTGGACAGCCTCACGAAAGTAGCTGATTTAAATAGCAACTGCTTACGTGGCTTCATAAGAGAATCGAAATGGTTGTCATCATCTCAAAGATTCTAGTGTCGCCCTTTTCTTTTGTGGTATCACAATGGGCCTATCGTGGCCTAAGTGAGCCATCTTTTGTTAAAAAGGGCTGCCACTACAACCAACCAACCTATTTGCGCACTTAATCTTAAACTTTCCGAGCCAAAAAAAAATAAAATCGTATATCGTTTTATTTCGTTGCCTCGAACGTCCACTTCGGACTTCTGTCTTGGAAAAATGGCAAAATTTCTACCTATTACAATACTACTTATAGTATTTCTTATCTTAACAAAAAAATACTTAGTCTAAATTTCTTAAATGCAGAGTGACAAACAATACCATCTTTGAATCTTTTCCATATGTGGAATTTCAATACATTGTTGTGTGTGGTCTTCTTATTGAAATTTAGGCGACGGATCGCCACATATTAGGATAAACATAAAATGCTCGCAGCGGGTCGCGAAAACATAAACATGTGCTGTAATATCTAAATTGTGATGCTTTAGCAGCATCAATAGGGAAATGTGTTGTGACATAGTCACGATGTATTTACGATAGGGCAAAGCGTTGTTCTAGTAATTTAGAAGGTGAAATATTGAAATAAGTATAACGTAAGTACGTTATGTTACGGAAAGGTGAGGCTGCTGCCGTAACTCCCCCTCCGTTAGATTGAAGCTCCCGATTCAATAATAATCTCGTTTTTCTGTTTCTCATATTTAACTATTTTCTCCTCTAATTTATCGAATTTATTCGCGGGCTTTCGAGCAGGTGAATTTACATTAACATTTATTATTTTACGTCTGCATTTAAGTTATATATAAATACAAAATATTATTACAATACATATTACAATAGTTGAGATGGAGGAAATGATTGTGTTCTGTTTGTGCTTAAATTCTATAAGTTTAATTTCTTTCAGCTTTTCGCCATGTTTGAATTTAATATCCTCGAAAGTGACTTCGTCTTATGTAAAATTTAAAGCGATAAGAGGTAACAATATAAGTTTATGTGAAAATCCTACTACTTTATTTGTGTACACTTTATCGAGCAATTTAAGTGTAAATTATTAAAATTTATAACAAAATTCTCAAAATTTTTGAAGTGTTTTTCGTCACAGTTATGATATATCTATTTTGTCGTTAAAATTATTGGCGAATATCAATCCGGATTCAATTACCTCTATAAGTGTATTATTATTTGTTTTCAAAAATTTACATGAGGTATCACAATTTATTGGATTCTTTAAATGCTTAATATATTTATTTTCGGCGAAATATTTGTCATTGAACTTAACAACTACCTGATTAGGTAAGTTAATTTTAGTATAATTTTTCAGAGCTATTGTACGTAAATAGTAGGTATATACAGGCTTATCGTAAAATATAGGAATATTTAATATAATATACAATATGTTATAGTAGTTTCTAGCAACTATTTAAATTTACAGTTCTTGCAATTCGTAAAAGCCTATAAAATTTTGTTCGATTTCGATTCGATCAAATATAGAACGAGACATTATGCCAAAGCGTGCTGTATTTATGTTATCTATTACTTTATCTACTTCATATGTAAAATCTCTCAGAATGTTTTTATATTTTAGGTAATGAACTTGTACATTGACATTATTAAGTTCGTTAGTAGTCCAGAATGAATAATTTTTAAATTGGTCTTTTAAAGTTAAAGTTTGATTTTTTTTATGATTTCCAAATTTCTTTCAAACATTTCGTTAGCAATTATTTGTTTCTTTAGTTGATTACTGATTTTATCTAGTGATGTGTCAACTCGATGTACTAACTCGAGTTTAAGATCAGGAAAGTATTGGATAATGAGGTTTGTTTTATTATCAGAAGTTTGGACAGTGATTTTTGCAAGTGTTGACAAAGTATGTTGATAATCGGTTAAATTAATTTTGTGAAAAATGTGATAATGATCCGCGATAAGATGTATTTGTTGTTTGTTAATTAGAATAACTCCATTTTCTGATTCTAAATTTTCAACTTGGATGTCGCTCGAAACTAACAGTGATATTAGGAATAAAAGGATTCCTTGTAGAAGTTTCGGGTGAGTTGACATCTGAGATAACAAAACGTTTCGGGCGTTTAATATTGACATGTGCTATGTTATCGAGATTACGTTTAGTGTATTTAGCCAAATGTTTAGCTGCGCGGTTAGGGGTTTTAACGTATCCGGTGGTTCTCATATCTTCGTAATTTTCGCGTATTTTATTTTGCTTATTAATTGATCTCTCCTTATTTAATTTCATTATGTTTATAATTTTAGATTTATCCGAAAGACCATTATGTGCTTTGAAAGGTTCTGTTTCAATAGATGAGGGTATTTGGCGATTATAGAAGTATAGGGAAGTATAAAGGCGTGATTTAGGCGAATCTGTGGAAGAGGTTGTTTGATACTTTGAAGCAATTGTTTGATGGAGACGTTCGACATCACTGTTACCCGTGTGTGAATTGGGTTTGGTAAAATGTATTTGTATGCCATGGTCATTACACAGTTCTTTAATGAAAAAGTTATTAAATTCGTTGTCGGCAACGATTAAATTTGGTTTACCTAGATTTGATAGAAAAAATAATACTGCTTCTTTTAATGAAGGTTTAGATTGATCTGTTAAAATAAGGCAAGTTGCATATTTGGAAAATTTATCGATACATGTAGCCACTTTTAGGCGATCGATGAAAAAAAACGTCTACATGAAAAATTTGGTTTATATCTTCGGGCGTTTCCGTGATTTTGAATTTTGGTTTTATTGGAGAAGTCGAGTGTTTTGCTGTATTACATGGCTCGCAATTATTGACGTAGCGTGTCACCAAAGTTTTCAAATCAGGATAGTAAATATGTTGTGAAATTCCTTTAAATGTTTTGTCTATTCCGCCGTGCCCTATTTCTTTTGTATGATACATGTGGATTTGGTAAATCGCTTCCTCCTCTGACTGGAGGTCTTTCAGAATACGGGACACTTTTATAAATTTATAGGAGCTTTCGAAGACTTTGTGAAGCTTTAGCTGAAGTTTGTTAAACAATTTTCGTTCAGATCGGAATAAATGGCTATGCTTTTATTAGGAGGCAATTTATCTATTAAATTTTGTACTTATTCGTGAAGAAGTAATTCTTCTTCGTGAATTTGGATGCGTGTTTTGTTAATAGGCGGTGGAAAATTTTGGTCGGAGAGTATAATTTGAAATTTGAATTTATTGACGTAATCATCCTTCATGGGAATCGAGGTATTTTGGTTTTGCGATTCTGAATGGATAGTACCTGTACCGTTTGCTTCCGAGGGGAGACAAGTAGAGTTTCTTTGCACTTGTGTGGATTGGGAAGTACTTGGAATGTTGATTACTTCGGGGAGCTCAGTATTTTGCTCGTTGCAAATGTCTAACATTTCCTGTAAAGTTTGGTCAGGTATATTTCGGGTTATGCTCCGGCATATTGGATTTTCCTGTAAATGAGACTCCTCGTTTACATGTACATCCTTATCTTCCATGAAATTTTTATCCATACGGGACAAGAAATCGGCAACTCCATTATTTTTACCCTTGATGTATTTGATATTGAAATCAAACTCGTTAAGTCGCAATTTCCAGCGGATTAGCTTTTGATTTGGTTCGTTCAAAGAATTAAGCCAAACGAGAGGGCGATGATCTGTTTCCAGATTAAAATGACGACCGTATAGATAAGGTCTGAAGCTTTTTGTAGCCCAAACTATCGCGAGTAGTTCTTTCTCGATTGCAGAGTAATTGATTTCTTGCGAATTTAACGTTCGCGAAGCATAAGCTAAAGGATGGTTATTTTGAGAAAGCACTGCGCCTAACGCATATTGGGAAGCATCCGTTGTCAACGTGAATTCCTTTGAGAAGTCTGGGTAACTTAAGACAGGTGGAGTAGTAAGCAGAAGTTTTAATTTAGCGAAAGCTTCAATATATTCGAAATTATTTACATTAATTGTAGCGCCTTTTTTCAAAAACTTTGTCATAGTGTTAGTGCAGAATAGTCTCAGATGAACTTTCTGTAATACCCCGTTAAGCCCAGGAAAGAACGAAGTTGTTTAACGGTTTGGGAATCGAAATATTCTGTATTTTATTAAGTTTATCAGGATTCGGCTTGATTCCGTCCTGTGTTAAAATATGACCCAAAAACTCTGTTTGGTGAGTGAGAAAGTTACATTTATCCGGTTGAATTTTTAGATTAAACTCCCTGAGCTTTCTGAAAATTTTACAAAGTGAGTCCATATGCTCTTCTAATGAAGTGCTGAAAATCAATACATCGTCAAGGTAGACTACGCAAATTTTATTTATGTATTCCTTTAGAACTGAGTTTATCATTCTTTGGAATGTCGCGGGGGCATTTTTAAGACCGAAAGGCATTCGCAAATATTCGTAGTGTCCGTTATGTGTCGAGAAAGCTTTATTTGCTCGATCCCTTGGTTTAACTAGAATTTGGTGGAATCCTTTCGCAAGATCGATTGTGGAAAAATAATTAGATTTTCCCAGTTTATCAAATAAATCTTCTATATTAGGCATGGGAAATTTATCACTAATCGTAATATCATTAAGTTTACGATAATCTGTAACGAGTCTCCACTTTGTTTGCCCGGAATTGTCTACCTTTTTAGGTACAATCCACAATGGTGCATTATAGGGAGAGTTCGATGGTTGGATTATATTATTTTCCAACATTTCGGCTATTTGCCTTTCCACTTCTTTTTGGTGGATTTGTGGTAACCTATATATTTTAGTAAATATAGGTTTATCTGAGGTAAGTTAAATGTTGTGCGTTACAACATTTGTCGAGGTAAGTATATCCCCTTCGTGCTAGAATAAATTTTTAAATTGATGAAGCAATTGGTATAAATTACATTTTTCTTCCTCATTTAAATGAGAGGTTTTGATGTTTTGGAGTGTATTTGAGCCTCCAGCTGTGGGGGAAATTTGACCAAGACAAAGACTTTTCGATACCATTTTTGGGTCTTGGTCTTCTGTTATAAAAGGAACTTTGTTACCATTAATTGTAATAGAACCGTCGTTATTATTAGTTATTGATTTAGTAGGGACTAACACATTTTGTCCTAGAATAGCGTCGAATTTGGGGTTTGGTAAATTTGTCAATTTCCATTCAATGTTTGAAAAAGGTAGGTTAAATTCTCCCAGGAAATTGGTCCAAATACCTTTTTCTATTATTTCCCTTGAATGCAGACTACTCAACCTTATAGGGTTGTCGAGTGTATGCGATTCGGGAAATATATTTTTATTTAAAAGTGAAGTATTACAACCAGAATCTATTAAACAACGAAGTGTTTTATTATTGATTGTAATGGGAATTATTAGTAATTCTCATGGGCAGGGTTTTCTACTGTTTGGGGGCGATCCGACGCTGATACTTGAAAATTTTCAGCATCAGTAGCTTGAACAATGCGTGAACGTGGATCATGTCGTTGATAAGTATTATGATATGTGTGATTACCTTGATAATGAGGTTGATATTGCCTATTAGAATTATTGAAAGGGCGTTGTGGTTCCCGCTGAGAATAATGATTATTATTATTTGGTCTATTGACAGAATTATTCTCATATCGAGATCTAAAATTTGGGTTATTTTGATAGCCAAAACGATTATTATTAAAATTTCGCGAATTATTAGTGTCGCGTGATTGATTAAAACTTGTGTAAGGGATAAACTTTGAGTTGAAATTAGTATTATTGTGCTGGTTTTTGTAACCAGATTGAGTGTCGTGAGGCGAATTACTGTCACGAAGCTGTTGTGCTTGTTTCAGTATAGAGTATGCACTGTGTAACGTACCACACTGTCGCATTTCAATTAATATTGATTTGTATTCCGGAATACAAGCTTTAAATTTTGAAAGCGCAAAAATTTCGTTAAAGTGTGGCTGGAAATGTTGAAACAAGTCTTTTTGGGGGTCTTGTGAATACTTCGTGTTTAGTTTGTTTAAAACAATATTGGTTTCACGGTAAACTTTATCAACATTAGTATCAAATTTGATACGATTCATGTCGTTAATTAATGCCTGGTATGGCTCAGAAACACCAAAGTTCTCATATAGAACTTGTTTAATTTGGCACCACCTTGCAAAAGGGTATTTATCAACGATGAATTGTGGTTTCCCACGAATTTTCGTGATCACTATTTGCTCCACATATTGCTGATGGGCTGCCGTTTCGCATAATTGCAAAATTTGATCGACACGGTTACAAAAAGCTTGTAGAGAAATACTATTTTTCGTATTAGAAAACTCATGTAAGCGATTGGCTTCATGTAAAATGTTTTCAAAGGATAACTGAAAATTTGGGACAATATTTGGTACTGCCACCGGTGGTTCAATATTATTCACTTCCGCGTTGTTTTCGAGGATATTAGCATCAAAGCTACGGAGCTGAGCCGCACTTGCCGCAGGGGTCGACATATTTTCAAAAAGAAACGTATACTCTCGCGCACAAATAATAAGGACGATTTCGTAATCACAAGAACTGTTCACAATTTTTCGGAGCACAATAAAATATTATATGTATATATATAAAGATACAAAAATAGATGTAACTTGGTTTACTCACTATAACGCTGATGAAAATTGGGGTTTTGTTCTCTCGATGTAAGAAAGCTTTTTTTTCCAAGACGAATGCTGGGACCGATAAAATATACTCCTACGGTGATGAAAATTGGGGTTTTGTTCCCTCGATGTAGGAAAGCTGTTTTCCACGATGAAATAAAAGAATCGGTGATTTCACACGATGAATAATTAGAGGCCGGTAACCAGGTCTCCTGGGATGATGAACTATTTTCGTTGTTGAGTCTGTGATCCTCGACTCGAATGATGGAGCGGGATCCTTGCTCGGTTGCTGGTGAGTCTATGATCCTCGACTCGAATGATGGTGCGGGATCCTTGCTCGGTTGCTGGTGAGTCTATGATCCTCGACTCGAATGATGGAGCGGGATCCTTGCTCGGTTGCTGGTGAGAAGTGATATTGTTTGTATATTTTGTGTTTTTTTTTCTTCAAACACTTTATTTTGTGAATATTAAAACTCCATTTCAAAATGCTATGACTTGTATTTACTCGTGAATCACGAACAATGTAGGTTGTTAACCGACTGCGCCAGTTGTGGTCTTTTGCGCGTATTTCGCGGACAAGCCAACTTTAAATTGAACGGGAAAACGAAAATGATAAAACGAAAAAATAAAATCGTATATCGTTTTATTTCGTTGCCTCGAACGTCCACTTCGGACTTCTGTCTTGGAAAAATGGCAAAATTTCTACCTATTACAATACTACTTATAGTATTTCTTATCTTAACAAAAAAATACTTAGTCTAAATTTCTTAAATGCAGAGTGACAAACAATACCATCTTTGAATCTTTTCCATATGTGGAATTTCAATACATTGTTGTGTGTGGTCTTCTTATTGAAATTTCGGTGAGGGATCGCCACACATTAAGATAAACATAAAATGCTCGCAGCGGGTCGCGAAAACATAAACATGTGCTGTAATATCTAAATTGTGACGCTTTAGCAGCATCAATAGGGAAATGTATTGTGACATAGTCACGATGTATTTACGATAGGGCAAAGCGTTGTTCTAGTAATTTAGAAGGTGAAATATTGAAATAAGTATAACGTAAGTACGTTATGTTACGTAAAGGTGAGGCTGCTGCCGTAACTAGATTAACTGAATAAATTAACATTCATACTAGAGAATCCGGGCTGCCTACAACATTATCAGCTGTGTTATAATGAAGTAATGACTCACTGTGGGTAGTTCATTATGTTAGACAGTTGTTCTGTCATTGAATGTAAAGGTCAATGGTGGAATTTACGTTTATTTGTAAACAAATCGGAATGGAAAATAACGAGAATATCAGCTTGTTTTGTTTTATATTTTAATATTGTTTTAAATGTTCGTTTTATACTATTATGTAAACAGTGTGAACATGTTAAACGAAAGAGGCGACATAGTGTAAAGTAATAACAGATCGCCCGGTAAATGTACAAGCAAAGAAGGGATGCGTTAATCATCCTGCTGCTCCGCGGAACAATATAGCGAAACATTTGGTAAAAGGTAATAGTTCATACGACCAATTAACTATTCTTCCATTAGAATCCGATATCATTTAAAATGATTCGATTAGAAATCCTTTTAATTATACATAATTAAGAAAATTATCTATTGTTCAGATCTAAATTGTCGCCGGCCACCATCCGCTGATCGAAGCAGCAATTCGGATGCGTTGAGATCGCTGCGTCTGCAATATGTGCGGACGTTGCATTTCTTCCAGTGCGATAGCCATGCACGTAACCCGAAACGCATGGTTATCGTAATCGCTGGAAGATATACTCCACCCAGACGCGAGCGCACATGTGCTTTATCAGCACCATGGTCATAGGAGAAAAGCATGTCTTCCGCCGTGATAGCCATGCACGTTATTCAATACGCATGGCTTTCATAAATCCTGGGAACGACATGCTGCTCCATTGGAACGTCATGCACTTGTGCTTAATCAGCACTTTGGCAAATGTTGATGGAGGACGGATGCATGCCACCGACGTTCCAATCTGCCCAGTCGCTTTCGGACTCTCGCCAGGAGAATTTACCCCAACGACATCGCCGCCCGCGGAAATCTTTCATTATATGTACTCTGAAATTTTTGTTAATAAATTTTCAATAACTAAAAATCGCGTTTCGAACCAGAACAACCATAATTGGCGATCCTGCCTCTCGTGATTTAGGTACAATTCTACCAATTCCGCCGCGAAACAGGTCCACGTTCACTGTGAACGGACCACGAATAACGTACAAACTTAATTACCACGTTCGATGTGAATGGGAAATCAGCCGACAAAAGAAGTAACCGGCGAGGTTACAAACACCCTTGTAGTGAACTTGTGCCTCGATGTTCAAAGTGAACGACTCGAATACACGCTATTGTGCGTGTTATTAATAAACACCGCGTCCCTTGGATACATATTGTACAGGAATCACGTCCGCGGCGTAAAAAGACGTGCCCAAGCCGCGAGCAACACCTCAGTGTGAGTGACCAGCCCGCGAACAATATGGCAATGAACGACCCGCCAAAGGACGATATCCCGGCCACCGCTCACGACGCAGAGTTTCCCGCCGCGGGAGAAGTGAGTCGCGTCGCCTTTCGGGTTCCTCCATTTTGGGAGGAGGACATCGAGTTGTGGTTCGACCAAGTCGAAGCATATTTTGGTGCGAGCCGCATAACGGGGGACACGACGCGATTCCAGCTTATCGTTGCCAGCCTGGACATCAGGGTGGTAAAGCAAGTTAGGAATGCCGTCTCCAAACCACCTACGGAAGGCAAGTACGACAATCTCAAGCGAGAGATAATCACTGCTTTACAGGAATCTGCCCAGCAACGCATCCAAAAGCTGCTTTCGGAGGTTGAACTTGGCGACCAACGGCCATCTCAGCTGCTGAACCATATGCGGTCATAAGCGACAGACAGCATCATCGACGACACCCTCAAACAGATGTGGCTGAACCGCCTATACGTAACGCTCCGCAGCATCCTCTCGGCGAACCACGCCTCACTATCCAATTTAGCCTCCGTCGCTGAGTGCACGAGGTGACCAAAGGATCTGGGCCATACTCGATCCAGTCACTCTCGCATCACGACCTGCCGGGAGCCGCTCCACCAACGTTGCGAATTTCATCCGAGGTCAGTAAGCTCACGGAGGAAATCCGTAAGCTGGGGCACATAATTGACGATCTTCAGCGCAACCGAAGCACTGATCCCAGTTGTTCCTGTTTCTACCATACGAGTCAGCGAACGGTACGAACGCCACCAAAATCACCGACACTTCCAAAAACACCGCAGCAGACGACTGATATGTGCTGGTATCACACCCATTACGAACCCACTGCTAAGAACTGCAGACCGCTCTGCAGCCTTAGCAGACAAAAAAACTAGGTTCGTCCTCCCCACGCCGGTCTGCCGGCACACGCACCGTGCACCGTCTCTACATCAGAGACAACAAGGGCATACGTGCGCTACTCATCGATACCGGCGCAGACGTCTCCGTTATTCCGCCGACCCGTCGAAAACGAAGCAACACGAATCCTGGCACGCGAATACTAGCAGCCAACGGTTCCGTTATTCGTTCTTTCGGGAGGCGGAAGCTAATGCTGAATCTAGAGCTACCGAAGCCTGTGACTTGGACCTTTGTCATCGCAGACGTCAGTTCCCTGATTCTCGGAGCTGATCTACTCGAGCATTACGGACTGCACGTCGACATTAAAGGACGGAAACTCATCAAACGACGAACTACGTCTTCTACGGAGGTGAAAGTCCTTTCAAAGGACCAACCACCAGCGGTTTCTTCGACATCATCGAACAGTGGCACAGAATACGGCACCCTTCTGGCTGAGTACCACGACATCACAGTGATCACAGCATGCCGCAACATTGATTGCACGACGACGCATCACATTAAGACGAGAGGCCCTCCAGTCAGCGCTAAGGCACGCCGCTTGCCACCCGACAAACTTGCAGCCACGAAAGCTGAATTTGCCAACATGTTGCAGCAGGGGATCTGCCGACCCTCCAAAAGCTCATGGAGCAGCCTCCTACACATGGTCCGAAAAGCCAATGGCGATTGGCGCCCGTGCGGTGACTATCGCGCACTCAACGCCTGCACCGTTCCAGATAGTTACCCGTTGCACGACATGAAAATCTTCACTGTAATCGACCTACATAAGGCATCTCGAAGACAGCAATCATCACGCCATTCGGATTGTACGAGTTTGTCTTCATGACGTTTGGGCTATGCAACGCAGGTCAGACATTCCAGCGCTTCATGCACGAGGTTCTACGTGAACTCAAACACGCATTTGTGTTCTTGGATGACATCCAAGTGTAATCGCCAGACCATCAGGCGCATCAGAATTACCTCGCAGAAGTTTTCGATTGTCTGAGGAAACATGAGCTGACAATCAACATCGACAAATGGCAAATTGGACAGAAGGAAGTTCGCTTTTTGGGTCACACGATTTCGTCAACCGGATAGAAACCTTTACCTGAGAAGATAGAAGGCATATCCGCGATAACGAGACCCGAAACAGCACTACAACTTAAATCCTTCCTAGGCATGCTCAATTTCTACAGGCGATTTCTGCCTCACTCTGCGCAAAGCCGACGCCCACTGCAACGACTCATAGCAGGGAACAAAAAGTGAGAAAAGACGGTGCTGACATTAACAGACCGAGCAACGACAACTTTCGAGCAGTACAAAGCAGACCTGAGCAAGACATCAGCGCACACCCTGATCCATCAGCAACGTGGTCCCTATCCGGGGACGCCTCAGACGATGGACTCGGAGCCGTCCTGCACCAGGCCACAAAAACCGGAACATCACCCCTCGGATTCTTTTCGCGCAGGCTTGCTGACACCCAGCGATGTTACAGCACATACAACCGAGAGCTGTTGGCAATTCACGAAGCCATTAAACACTTTCGTTACATGTGTGGCGTCTCGGAGTTTCCCGCCACCGGCGAACCCTGGACGGCGAAAGCAAGTTCTGGCCCCGCGGCAAGTCTTCGCTTGCCGGCCAGTTCCGCTCTTCACCCGGACCGGACCAGACTAGACGCCTGGCTCCGTCCCCGACGCGAGAATTAAAATTAAATTAAAATTAAAATTAAAAGTGCAAATGAACAACAATAAATAATAAACTACAAAAACTCAATTTGCATAGTGGTGACCCCGCATTACGAGCGCGCGAACAGCAATATCTATTGTGTAATTCTCGTCGGAAGTGCAGTGTCCGGGTTCTTGTGCACGGCTACATTCCACGCCGCCATCTTTGCCCTCAAGTGACTCAGAGCCGAAACCCGGCAACGTCGCACGTCAATCTTGCCGACTGCTGTGCAGGCACGCCGCCGTTCTGCCGACCGCAGTGCACACACAACAGCCGACCATTGAATCGACACAGCAGCCTCACGCCGCCTGTCGACATGGTGCTTGGACGCGGCGACGATGACAATGCACGCAGCCCCGTGCATTGTAATACGGAGCAAACAACGCCAGCGGACAGCCAGCCGACGGGCAATCAGAGCTGGCCGCCTCTGACTCAACGCCAGCCGCCTTTGGGAATGCTCCAGCTGCCGCCGGCTCACGAGGTCAACGTCGTCGGCTAATGCAGGCTATCGTCGTTTTGGCCAGCAACCCCGGAGCTTTGGTTTTTCCAGGTCGAGTCGCAGTTCCAAGTACATAATGTGACAAGCGACTCGACCAGGTACCACCTCACGGTTTCCGCATTGGACCACGACACCATCGTCGAGGTAGCGGACATTATCAGCGCGCCGCCAGTGCTTGACAAATTCGCAGCTATCAAAGCAGCAATTGTGTCTCGCCTCACGGACTCTCCCGATGCCCAGCTCCATAAGCTTCTGACTGGCGTTGAGCTCGGGGACAGAAGGCCATCACAGTTGCTGCGGCACATGCGCTCGCAAGCTGGCATGCGGGTCAGTGACGATGTTCTGCGCATCAAATGGCTCGATATCTTGCCACAGCAGACACGGCGCATGCTTGTGCTGATAAGAAATCAGTAGCTGGAGGCACTCGACATGGGCCCGGCAGTAATGGCCACGTCGGCGCATCCAATTACGCGACCGACAACATCTTCATCTGGCCGTTCTTCACCACGGGGTTCTCCGGACCAAGTCGCCGTCGAACTAGCTGCTCTACGCCTGGCAATTACGCAGTTGACTAGTTTGACCCGCGAGCCACTCCAGCAACCACGTGCCAACGTTAACACACAGCGGGGGCGCTCCTCCTCGTCACGGAGTGGGTATCAAGAGCGAGCACGCTCTGCCACTCCAGGACCAGACCCGCGCACGGTATATTGCTGGTATCACAGCAAGCACGGAGCTGCGGCGATTCGCTGCAGGCAGCCGTGCAGTTTTCCAACGCAAGACAACGCCACGAGACGTTCGGAAAACTAAAGTCGCCGACACTGTACTCGGCGGACAACACCGGCAACATTTCGGAGAAACGTCTATATGTCTACGACCACAGCACGAAAGATCGGTTTCTTGTGGACTCCGGCTCTTTGCTCTCCATCATCCCCAGACCTCTCATCACCAGGCCTCTTCAGAAACAGAGCCTCGTGCTGCAGGCAGCCAATGGCACGCCAATGATCACTTTCGGCACCCACCAGCTCACTTTGGATTTCGGGTTGCGCCGTCCATTTAGCTGGCCGTTTGTCATAGCAGACGTCCAGACGGCTATCTTGGGAGCCGACGCGCTCAATTACCACGGTTTGCTCATCGACTTACGCAACCGACGCCTTTCAGACGATCGCACCAGCCTCTCTACAATCTGTTCTCTCGGCCCAGCTCCAGCAGAGCACTCCATAAGTGCCGTTGCCAAACCATCAACCTTGGAGGGTGCCATCGGAGAGCCGTACAGGCAGATAACCGCCAAGTACGCCAAGACAACTCTACGACCTGGTGAGTTGGCTTCGATCGCCGACTTAAGCGTCCACCATCAAATAGTCACGCATGGACCATCTGTCTTCGCAAGACCTCGTCGCCTCGCGGGAAAACGCCTTGCCACAGCGAAAGCCGAGTTAGATTTCCTATTGGAACGAGGTGTTATTCGACCATCGTCAAGCCAGTGGGCTAGCCCCTTGCACATGGTGCCCAAGGACGGCGGCCGCTGGCGAGCCACTGGGGTTTACCACCAACTCAACGCCCGCACCCGTCCGGACCGCTACCCATTGCCCATCATCGAGGATCTGATCCAGGAGGCCAGTGGTTCAGTATTTTCAGTCATCGACTTCCAGCGGGCATTTTATCAAATCCCGGTCGCTACCGAAGACATCTGCAAGACAGCAGTCACTACGCCCTTTGGGCTGTTTGAATTTGTGGGGATGCCTCTTGGTTTACGAAACGCGGCCCAAACGATGCAGCGGACTCTCAACCATCTGCTGAGGAAGCTTGACTTTGTCCGCGTTTACCAGGACGACATCTTGGTGTTTTCAGCCAACCACGACCAACACGAGCGTCATCTCGAGCAGCTTCTCTCGGTGCTGCAAACTGCGAAGCTCCGGGCCAACTGGGACAAATGCCAAGTCGGCCTACCCGAGGTCATTTTTGCCAGGTACCACGTCTGCGAGACACGGTTTCGACCACCAGCCCCCAAGACGCAAGTCATCGCAGATTTCCCCAAACCGGCCGACTCCTCGCAGCTAAGACGCTTCCTCGGGATGCTCAACTACTATCGTCGTTGCATGCCAAATGCCGCCGAGCTCCAAGCACCACTTTCAGAGCTGCTGAAAGGTTGTACAACCAAGAAAGCGCCTCTCACTTGGACATCCGACGCTGAAGCCGCTTTCGAATGCTGCAAGAATTGCATCGCCGCGGCAGCCACGTCGTCGTTTCTTTCGCCTTCGCAGCCACTTGCATTACGCACCGATGCGTCCAGCTCTGCTATTGGCGCCGCGTTAGACCAACAGCGGAACGACGGTACTTGGGTCCCCCTAGGATTTTTCTCCAGGAAGCTGTCCGAGACCGAACAGCGATACTCAACCTACGACCGAGAGCTTTTGGCAATCTTCGCTGCCATCAAATTTTTCCAGCGCATTCTCGAGGGGAGGCACTACACCGATCATCGGCCGCTCACTTTTGCATTGACGCAACGCTCGGACAAAGCCTCGCCTCGTCAAAGCAGGCAATTAGACTTCATCGGCCAATTTGACACGCGGTTGGAGTACACACCGGGCAAAGACAACATTGTCGCCGACGCACTCTCACGCGTAGAGACGGTTGAAATACCCGCCGCACTCACGGCTCGAGCCATTAGCGAAGCACAGGCCACGGACGATCAGTTGCCGCATCTCTTGGCAAACCCTCGTCTCAAGCTGCATCAATTGGTTTTAGACGGCTATTCAGCACACTACGTTTAATTCGAGGGTGCAATCAAGCCATGTTTGCCAGTCACACTACGCCGCCAAGCGTTCGACACCGTTCATCAGCTCTCGCACCCCAGTGGACGTGCCACCTCAAAGCGCGTAGTGCTGAAATTCTTCTGGCCGAGCTTGTGGAAGGATGTTTTTCGTTGGGCCAAGCAGTGTGTGCCTTGCCAGCTTTCGAAGGTCCATTGTCACAATCGCGCCGAACTCGGCAATTTTAAAACGCCGGACGGGCGTTTCTACCACATCCACGTTGACCTTATTAAGCTGCCGCATTGTGAGGGCTACGAATACTGCCTCACTATCATCGACCGCTACACGCGCTGGCCTCAGGCAATACCAAAGCGTGACGCGAGGGCCAGCACCGTCGCCAGGGCTTTATTCGATAGCTGGATCTCGATATTCGGCACGCCACTCGAGATAACTTCGGACCAAGGTCGTCAGTTCGAGGCCGACCTCCTACAGCAGCGCGGTTGCCTCCTGGGGGCCAATCACGTCCACACCACACCGTATCATCCACAGGCCAATGGCATGGTGGAACGGATGCATCGCACTCTCAAGGGTGCTTTAAAGTGCGTTCCCGAGACACCTTGGCTGCAGGCACTTCCGGCGATTTTGTTGGGACTGCGCACCACGTTCAAGGAAGACCTGCAAGCCTCACCAGCGGAAATGGTATTCGGAACGTCACTCCGAATCCCGGGCGAATTCATCGCACCTCAAACAGCACCGGCCAGCTGCCCACAGAGCTTCGTCGCAGACTTACACCGTCTTTTCAAAGCCATTCGCCCGGTTCCGCCAGCCAGACACACCGCACACCATCCGTTCATATTCGCAGACCTGGCCACTTGCGACTACGTGTTTCGCCGCATTGACGCAGTCAAGAAGCCACTCGATCAGCCGTACACCGGGCCCCATCGAGTCATCAAAAGGGTCAGCGACCGTACCTACGTCATAGACGTGAACGGCGTCGCCAAGGCCCTCTCCACCGACCATCTGAAGCCAGCATATCTGGAACAATCTGATGCCCAGCCAACGCCACCTTAGCTACCATCGCCGCAGCCACCCACACCGTCACCTCGACCGCATACGCCACAGCCTCCGCAAGTGACAGCCCAGCCCATAAGGCAACAGCCGATCAGGACCACCAAGAAGTCGGTGACCCTTTCACTCCCTTCGCAGCACGCGAAAGTCCTTGGGGAGGGAGTGACTGTGGCGTCTCGGAGTTTCCCGCCGCCGGCGAACCCTGGACGGCGAAAGCAAGTTCTGGCCCCGCGGCAAGTATTCGCTTGCCGGCCAGTTCCGCTCTTCACCCGGACCAGACCAGACGCCTGGCTCCGTCCCCGACGCGAGAATTAAAATTAACTCAAACTGTATAAAAGTGCAAATGAACAACAATAAATAATAAACTACAAAAATCCAATTTGCATACATGCTTGAAGGCAGAGTGTTCATAGTGTTCTCGGACCATAAGCCAGTCCAGTTTGCATTCCACCAGCGGCCGGAGAAAGCGTCGCCGAGACAACAACGTCAACTAGACGGTATATCGCAGTTCACGGTTGACATCCGCCATATCCCAGGCAGGGATAATATCATCGCGGATTACTTGTTTCGAGTAAATACAGTCAGCACACTCGACTTCTTTTCTCTCGCTTCAGTTCACCAAGACGATCTCGAGCTCCAAACCTTGATTGAACAACCAACGCAGAAGCTGGAATGGAAGAAGCAAGAGTTGGACGACTGTAACACACAGCTACACTGCGTCGTCACGAACAACAAGATCCGACCATACGCACCCAAACAGATCAGGTCCGCGATTATGAGCATGCTGCATGGACTATAACATCCAGGCATCCGCGCGACGAGGAGACTCATCACCGACCGCTACTTCTGGCCAGCCATGAACGGTGACATCAACAACTTTGTCAGACGTTGCATGGCCTGCCAACGAAACAACGTCGGACGACACATCAAATCAACCCTTCAACGCTATGCTCTCCCAGATGCCAAATTTTAGCATATCAACGTGGACCTCATTGGACCATTATCGCCAAGTTAGGCTTACCGATACTGTCTGACCATCATCGACCGCTTCACTCGTTGGCCCAAAGCAGTCCCGCTCGAGAACATCACCGCAACATCGGTCGCCGAAGCGCTAGTCAATGCATGGATTAGCCGCTTTAGAGTGCCAGCAAGGATCACTACCGATCTAGGACGCCAGTTCGAGAGCCAGATCTTCGCTGAGCTAACCCGAGTTCTGGGGACTAACCACCTGAGGACAACCCCATACCATCCTGCCGCCAACGGAATCATCGAGCGATGGCACCGAACAATCAAAGCCGCCATTCGTTGCCATGAAACGCTGAAGTGGACGAAAACACTTCTCCTCGTGCTGCTAGGCCTGCGCACCACACTGAAGGAAGACATCAAATTCACGTCCGCCGACATGGTATACGGAACCACCTTGCGGCTCCCTGGAGAGTTCTTTGCCTCACCCCAGCCAGGCACCAACGACACCGACTTCCTACGCGATCTCAGGTCCCGCATGGCAAAATTGCGACCTCGGACGCCTGAGCACCATTTCCATAAACAGGCTGAAACCCGAGTTCTGCACGCCGAAATTCGTTGCTCCATCGAGGACTCACAGCAGCGACTCCACGGCAACACGAACAACCACCCGCACAGGACGCAGAGTTCAACCACCCGTACGCTTCTAACTTTAACATCGAGGTCAAGTCAATGCGGGGGGGGGGGTACTGTGGCGGCAACACTTCGTTAAATTGTCGCCGGCCACCATCCGCTGATCGAAGCAGCAATTCGGATGCGTTGAGATCGCTGCGTCGGCAATATGTGCGGACGTTGCATTTCTTCCAGTGCGATAGCCATGCACGTAACCCGAAACGCATGGTTATCGTAATCGCTGGAAGATATACTCCATCCAGAAGCGAGCGCACATGTGCTTTATCAGCACCATGGTCATAGGAGAAAAGCATGTCTTCCGCCGTGATAGCCATGCACGTTATTCAATACGCATGGCTTTCATAAATCCTGGGAACGACATGCTGCTCCATTGGAACGTCATGCACTTGTGCTTAATCAGCACTTTGGCAAATGTTGATGGAGGACGGATGCATGCCACCGACGTTCCAATCTGCCCAGTCGCTTTCGGACTGTCGCCAGGAGAATTTACCCCAATGACATCGCCGCCCGCGGAAATCTTTCATTATATGTACTCTGAAATTTTTGTTAATAAATTTTCAATAATTAAAAATCGCGTTTCGAACCAGAACAACCATAATTGGCGATCCTGCCTCTCGTGATTTAGGTACAATTCTACCAATTCCGCCGCGAAACAGGTCCACGTTCACTGTGAACGGACCACGAATAACGAACAAACTTAATTACCACGTTCGATGTGAATGGGAAATCAGCCGACAAAAGAAGTAACCGGCGAGGTTACAAACACCCTTGATGTGAACTCGCGCCTCAAAACCAACTCGGCAAAAAGCAATGAACCAGGGTGGCGCCCAACGTGGCCATGAATGCTATGGTGTTGAATAATTGACCACTTATGACTGACTTGACCATTTATGACTCCGAGTTGGCTTTGAGACACGAAGAGGAAGCAGGGTTGATTCGAGGAACAAAAGATGATCTTACCATAAGCTATGATTATGCTTCGATTGCAACAGTTTTCAAGACTTTATCCGTTCAACAATGAGTTTCTTGTTCAATTTGCATATATAAATGATCGAACAATTTGCTGATTTCTCAAAATAAATGTTTTTGCAGTTGAGCATTGCTGATTTATCTTAAACTAATTACATCCACGAATATTCAAAAGAACAGTACCCACCGGTGATCGAACACACGACGACGACAATTATTCAAAAAGAAAAACAATACCCCGACGGGAAGCTAGTAGCGCTGCTATGTACACTGCACCGCTTCTGCCAGATGCAAAAACTTAATAATCCATTAGCGACGCTTAAAACTTCAAGAACGTTTTTCTCAAAAACGGAGGAGTGTTGCGCTGTAATATTTTAAGCATCGAATATCCCTGACGTTTTCTACTTATGTGTCAAATTTCGTCCAAATCTGAGATTGCATAGCCTGAGCCTCTCCTAGTAAGAGTAAAACACTTGCCGAATATATCAGTTAGACTTTCACTTCCAATTTTACTCTAATTTTATTCCTTAATCAAAAGTTCATTATCCTGGAATCTGTGTACAAAAATCTAACGACTAAATGAAGGCAAGGTGTATTATTCTATGAAAAGTATAAAAATCTATACACTAATGCATAACTTTTGGAATCGCAACATCTGTAACCGAAATAAATTGATCATTTCTGAACAAATCAATGGTCAACATTATCATGGATAATCTTCGTTTTCATTGTTCAATTTTTTGCAACTTTTATTTTATTTTTTATTTTCAAAAAGATATCAATCAGATCCTGCCTTTCGGCATGCTAGATTTCTACTGACTAGAACAACCGTCATCTCATTCAAATCACTCTCTCGTTCAATTTTTATGAAGTAACTAGGCTTCTAGGACAGCGTCAATTAGCAAACACTCAGAGTCTGCATTAAAGGTGTTCATAAACTTTGATTTTCACAATACTTTGGCGAGATTGGTACACTGCATCTTAAAATATATAATAAAACTTTTTTGAATGTAGATGGTTGTCATATCGTGGTGGCACCGCCAAAATCACAAATGCGTGACTATTCTAACTTTCAAGGCTGGTACTCAGCAGTTCTGCTTGCAGTGGTGGAATATCGGTGCAACATAACTTGGAATCCTTAAAAAAGCAAAGATTATTCATCTAATATTAGTGTAGATAGCGCTATTCGTATATTTATGTCGAAGGCAGAAGGCGGACAAAAATCGTTATTTATAGTCCTTTGGTCCTAACAAATGCAAAAGCACCATGTTCTGTTTTGGCAAGTATCGAAAAAGGTAAATAGGTGTTCGCATGCATTTAATTGGAGATTCCGATTACACTCTCACACAAAACCTCTTGCTCTTGCAGTCTCGTATGACGATACACTGAACAAAGCTGGAAGATGTAAACGGTGCTCCAATACGAAGTGGTAAGAATCAACAGATAAATGCCGATTTATACATATTTATTTTTATTTCAAAGATTGAAATTTATCCAATTTGTCACGAAATCTTGGTTCTATTTCTTCCGCATTGTGCGTGCTTTTTCGAGTATGCTACAAATCTCGTTCTAATAATTCAGTGTTTTCGACAAAATGCCTCAATATATCATCCAGCATTTCTCTTTTTTTGGAAGTGACCGTGGAGTCATTAATTTTGCTGGTGGAGATATTTTACCTGTGGATGGCCCAGCTGTTGGCAACTCAGCTCGTTTCGATGGCTAAGGTGTTGGCAACGCAGCTCAACTGGATGCCTCAGGTGTTGCGGATGGTGTTGCATAATCGAAAATAATTATCACCTTGACGTTCCATTACGGTGATACCAGCGGTCCATTGCATGACGCTGCGTCGCTGCTATCTATATATCCCAATTGTTTCTATCGATTCTTACATACAATTATAAAGTGTTAGTGAAAAATATGGTTTTGTTTTCAACACACTTACCACATTAACCTTAGGTGCGACAGTCAGGCCATTACAACGATATCTGCCGCTATATTGTGAATAAGCTAATAATACAACCACTTCGATGATGCAGCCTCGGAAACCAATTTCCTCTTTTGTTGGCGGAAAGAAAATATATTTAACATATAAACCATTCTTCGCTACTGTGTAATATCTTGTTTGCACGAGTTTAGTTTTTCTGGTTTATTTGTCACTTTTTCTACCTTTCCCAATTTGTCTTATCTTTATTAAATTTTTAGCATATTTTTGTGTCAACTTTGCATTGTTACGTAAGTGTATTCTTCCTTCTTTTTCGGCATCTTTGTTTATACATTTACACAAATAAGCTTCGCCACCGACTCCGAAAGTTCGAAACTTCCGATTTATTTTGACCTCCGACTCCGTAAGTTCGAAACTTCCGATTTAATTTGACCTCCGACTCCGACTTCGGTTCCGTTTATTTCTAAACGTATGTTTTACCGAAGTGCTGCGCGGTGTGCTTGATCTAAGCGTGTTCAACATATTGGATAGCTGTATCTATAGCACTCACTGCTGGCGCGATTTTCGATTGTTTTATGCAATTTAATGTTTAAATTCACCAGCATATTTGTGTTTCAACGTTTGTGGTTGCATTTATACACGTGCGGTTTAAACAGTAATAGCGAGCTTGATAATTATTTAAAATGAAACCAAAAAAAAGTGCTGTTTGGAAATATTTCAGTGAGGTGGACGTAAATACAGCGAAGTGCAAAATTTGTGAGAAAAAGTATTCAAGGAAAGGTGGCACAACATCGGCTTTAAAAGGGCATTTGAAATCTTTGCTTACCACCGAGTATGAGGAATGCATACAATTTGAACGAGAAAAAAAAAAATCTCCAAAATCGACGAATGTTTCCCCATTACAAGAAGCTAAAAAGCAGATAAATTCAAAGGAAACTTTGCTAAGAGTCCAAAAAATGAGATACGTCAAATTCAAAGTCGAAAGAAATAGACAAGTAAGTATGTGAAATGATTGTCCTTCAAGACCTTCCGTTCAATTTTGTGGAGGGTATGGGATTTCAACGATTAATGCAGTGCGTTGTGCCTGGATACCATTTAAGAGGACGTCAGTTTTTCACATCATATCTTTGTGATGTGCTACATATATCCGATATTTGCAGATCAAGTTACGGAATTACTCAAAAAGATATCCAAACTAACGTTTACCACCGACATTTGGAGTGCGTCAAGTGCCAATGTGTCACTATTAAGTTTGACGGCACATGGAATCACTAAAGATTTCAAGCGAGTGCAACTTATTTTGAAATGCCAATCGCTTAAAGATCGTCACACCGGAGACATAATATATGAGAAATATGAGGAAATGTTACGTGAGTGGAACATAGATCACGAGAAAACTCACTGTTTTATTCGCAACTGTGGTTTAAATATGATACGAGCAATGCGGTTAGCCAATTTTGCCGACGTTAATAGCACTGTACACCAATTACAGCTTTGTGTTCGATCTACTTTGGATGATGATGAAAGCTTAAAAAACTTGATATTAAAATGCAAAAAAAAATCGACGCATTTCAACCATTCACAGAAAGCACAGGCTGAACTACAGAAAATACAAACAGAACAACTCAATCAACCAGTCTTAGGTGTAATACAGGAGTGTAACACAAGGTAAAAATTTATTAAACTTTAAAGAAATCTATACAGTTCTGTCGTTGAAAAGTTCCTTATAATTTTTGCTTTTAGGTGGAATAGTACGTTCTACATGCTGGAACGTCTAACGAAAATAAAAGATTCACTATGCTTATACGCTAGCAAATGTAATATGCCACACTTCAGAAGAATGGCTCCATCCCAATTCCTTGGTAAGGACTCTGCAGCCATTCGAAGAAGCTACTAGTAATATGAGTGGCAATAACACAAGTATTTCATCGGTCATTCCATTTATTCATATTCTGAAACATGCCCTTCAAATCGAAGATACTAAACCCGGTACAAACGAAAAATTTCAGAGGTTAATAAAGAAACTATTGATGAATTAAACTCAAGATTTGGGGCGCTGCACTCCAACAATTTCTTTGCGCTTGCAACTTACTAAGACCCCGATTTAAATTTAAGTTTTTTAGTGAAGTTGTTAAGCATTAGGTTCAAACCGAAATAATGTGTTTGCTTAATTGCTTGCATGTATCTGATCATTCCGACTCTATCGTCGAAAAACGGCTAGGTTCTGTGTCATTTGCAGGCAATATAATAGCCTGCAAATGACACAGAACCTAGCACTAGCGCTGAAATTGCGATCGAATCAGATAAATGCAATCTTTAGTCATCCTTAGCAAGCATTTTAATGAGCAGTGATGACGATGACAACTCATCTTTAGCTGCAAATACTCCTGATAGTAAATTTAATATCTGGAACAAGTTACTCATCGAGTACAATACAGAAAAACGCCTTCTCATCACTGAGGATCCGTTGATGTGGTGGGAAGTTAATTCGAAATTCCAAGTTTTCAATCCGAAAGTACGTCAATTTTTGTCTCCTCCACCAGGCTCAGTGCCAAGTGAACAACTGTTTGGTAGTGCTGGTATGATCTGTGACCCTTTAAGAAATAGACTAGACGCAGACAAAGCGGCAAAATTATTTTTTGTCAAATACAATTATCCAATTTTAAAATGTCTACATTTGGTTTAAGCTCTTTGATTACATATGTAACCATTAGTATTACGCCAATAATAATAAAAAGAGTGATTATCATATTGTTATTGTTTATTACTTATCATCGCATAACCTCGGCCTCCGATTCCGACTCCGATAAAATAGAAACAAACCTTCGATTCCGGGTTCGGTTCCGGTAAAACCACCTCCGTTACATCCCAAAAAAAATACGACCATTAAATAGTATACACGGTAAAACCGTTTGTACATAAATACCATGTTTACAGGACACGAGAGTAGTAACAAGATGTAATAGGTAAATGGTAAAATTTGCAGCCCTACAAAAAGTTTAAGTCAAAGGTACCAAGGTAGATTTTTTTTTGAACAACGATCACCCCTATAATAAAAACGGGTATAAATATTAAATTTAAATTTAGAATGGCAACAGTTTATTTTGGTATATTCAGTTGTTTTGGATCACGTTTACGGATAAATCATAGAAATACTAAATCAAGATGCGTCATAGTAAGTGCGTTGCCTTTATATTTAAAACAAGCCGTGAGGTGCGACCCATGAGGTCCACACGGTCAACTTCCCAGTAATATCTACATAGATATTAAAAATATTAAACCCAATAAAAGTTATGGAAATAATACTACTTCAAATAATAAAAATGTACCTCTCATAAAAATTATTGGAATGATTTAATATTAATCGTAACATCTACGGGAGCGTCAATTGACTACGTAAGGATTTTGGTGCATTGGTTTGATTGATTATTCACGCGGATCAATCGGAAGGGGGACAGGTTACAAAGCAGTTTTTTCATTGAAGTTAAAACATGGTGCTGTGAAGACTATTGGAAATCTGCTCAAATTTTGCAAATATTAATAAGCTTTGATTGACTTTACAACAATGTCTTTAGATTAAGAGATTTAAGGTATTATGATTCAAATGAACCCTTTTTACATGGTGACTTTGAATGATTTTTTATTTTTAATTTAATTTTTTTTTGTAATCATGACAAAAGTTTTTGTTGGTTTCTCTACAAAAATTGATAAAATTTTATATATTTTACAAACATTTATTATTACGATGTGCAAATCAGGTTAAAAATGGAATATTTTTTGAAAAAAACACTACTTTTAAAAAAAAAAATTTAATAAATCGTAAAAAACGCTTTAACAATTTTTTCAATATATAAAAACATCATAAAAATGTTGATACGCGTCGATTGACAACTTAATGATGGAAAGATTATATTTGGTTGTCGAGATATAATGAATGACGTAAATGACCTTGAACGTTTAATGATTTTTTATTTTTTATTTAATTTTTTTTGTACACATGAAAATAAATTTTGGTGATTTTTTCACAAGAACTATTTGGAGTATATAAATAATATAAACATTGATTACTTAGGTTTGAAAATCAGGTTAAAAATTTTGTGTCTTTGAAAAAAAAACCCTAATTTTTTGCACTTTTTTTAAAAAAATTAAAAAACGGATCCAACGATGTTTTTAAAAATTTGTCAGAATCACATAAATGTTAATACGCGTCGATTGACACTTTGATAATGAAAATCGCATGTTTGGTTCGTGAGATATAGCGCATAACATGGTTGACCTTCAAGGGGTGAAAACAGCAAAACCCCCCCGACCGAAGTTTTCCAAAAACTTATCAACTCTTAAGATTGCAAAGACGCTTCAATTGACACCTCAACGAAGTCGATACAACTTTGTTTACGTGAGTTATGCTCGTAGAAAAACTGCCCGCGAACGCACGTACGTACGTACGTGCGTACATACACACACACATACATACATACTTCTTTCTAAAAACACTTTATATATACTCTATAGACCTCAAAACGTAAAGAAAAGTTGAAAATTTCGATTTTCGAGGCGATTACAAGAACTTCCCATATACTGGGAAGTTAACAAGCCGCGAAGTGCGACCCTTGAGGTCCACGCAGTCAGCTTCTCAGTAATATCTAGATAAACATTAAAACTATTGAACACAATAATAATTTTGAAAATAATACTACTTTAAACAATAATAGTGATAGGTATTCGAAGCAGTAACAGGAATGAGTTAATATGAATCATATCGTCTACCGGAGGGTCCATTGATTACGTAAGGATTTTGGTCGATGGGGGCAGATTGATTTAATTGAATTTTGCCGCAAATCAATCTACGTTATTTGTTATTTTCACATCGATGCTTGAAGGACAAAAGAGCGCTAGCAAAAATGAATGCAGTTTTTGTTATTACTCTCATTGAAGAGATTTTGTCGCGTGATAACCATTTTGAATAGTTGCGTTCAAAATTGCCTTGACTTCAGCATAATCACTGAATTTATATTTTTTCACGGTTTTACATCAATGATATTAATAATTACTTTAAACATTCGTTTGGTAAATTTTGAATATGCAGTCAAAAATTGGTTCATTTGCATTTAAAAAGTAAAATGTTTACAAATGATGATGGAGGAAGTAATTGGAATCTTACGATTACTTAGGAATGAATCTATTCAAAACTTCATTTTTTTAATTGGTGAAAGCTTTGTCAAAGCAGATGATCCTGCAAAGTACTGATAAAAACCATTTTACCATTCAAAGCGTTGATTACCACAAATGCAAATTTGATTGAAGTTTTGATGATTTTGACAATTTAAGCAGTTTTTTTAATTAAAAGACTGTAAAAGCTATTAAAAATCTGCTAAATTATGCAAAAATTTTAAAACTTTGATTGAATTTACAACAATTTATTTAGAATAAAAGATATAAAGTAATATTATTCGTATGAACCCGCTTTACATGGTAACTTTGAATGATTTTTTATTTTTAATTTTTTTTTTCCATATTCATGGAAAAGTTTTGCCGGGTTCTCTTCAAAAACTGATAAGGATGTATAAATTAATAAACATTTATTACTATCTAGTGCAAATCAGGTTAAAAATTATTTTTTGTGAAAAAACCCTAATTTGTTGCATGTTCTTCTATTAAATTGAAAAACAAAACGGCTGAAACGAACTTTTATAATAATTAAAAAATCACGAAGATGTTATTACACGTCGATTCATTTATTAATGATGCAAATATTCTATCTACTTCGTGAGATGTAGTGAATGAAAGAAATGACCTTGAAGATCATGATGACTGTTAATGATTTTTTATTTTTTATTTAATGTTTTTTGTAGTCATAAGACAAAAATTGACGGTATTTTTACAAACATTGCGTGGAGTATATACATTTTATAAAAATCGATTACTGTGTTCCGTAAATCATTAAAAAAACTATTGTTTATGAAGAAACTAATTTTTTGCCCATTTTTCTTAAATTAAAAAACGGCTCCGATGATTTTTTTAAAAATCTGATAGATTCACAAAAATGTTAATACGCGTCGATGTACACTTAAACGATGCAAATCGTATGTTTGGTTCGCGAGATATAACGCATCACAAATATGACATTGAAGATCATGATGACTGTTAATGATTTTTTGTTTAACTTTTTTTTTGTAATCATGAGAAGAAGAAAAGATGATATTTTTATGAGAACTTTTTGGAGTATATAAATGATATAAACATTGATTACTTTGACTTGAGAATAAGGTTAAAACTTTAATGTTTTTTTCTTAAATAATTAATAAGCGGCTCCACGAAATTTTTGAAAACTTGATGGGATCATATAAATGTCAATACGCGTCGATTGACATTTTGTTCAAGGTAATCGTATGTTTGGTTGGCGAGATATAACGCATGACAGAAATGACCTTCAAACGCGCAAAACAGCAAACCCCCCGACCCAAATGTTCTAAAAATTAATCAACTCTTAAGATTGCAAAGACGCTTCGATTGACACCTTAACGAAGTCGATACGATTTTGTTTACGTGAGTTATGCTCCTAGAAAAAAGTGTCCACAAACGTACGCACGTACGTACACACACACACACAAAAAACAAAAACACTTTATATATACTCTATAGACCTCAAAACGTAAAGAAATGTTGAAAATTTCAATTTCGATTTTCGAGGCGATTACAAAAATTTCCCATATACTGGGAAGTTAATAAATGGGCGTGGGATGAGACTTTTGAATGATTGCAGGAAAGGACTGTTGCCTGGGAGTCTTGTATAACTTTGTAATTTTTTATTTATCTATTTTTTACTATAATCGCTATACAAATTTGACGTTTTTGTTTGTACTCCCATCATGAAAATGTGTTGATCGTATAAATAACCCACTACTTAGGATGAAATCTTAGTCGGTTTGAATTTTTTTCTCTATTAAAAAAAGGGTGTAATTAAGTAATCCATACAAAGAAAAAAATTGCAAATATTTATGCAGAAGTAAACCAACGATATCTTTCTGCAAAGCATTAATATCGAAACTATGCAAATATTAATACCCAATCAACGTAAAGACGCATTTTGGGCATGTACATTGAAATGATTTTCGGAAAACAACGGAACAATTATAGCCAAAAACATAACAATTATGTACTCGTATATACGTTTTGAAATGGTATAGAGGAGATTGGTTGGTTGGTTGTAGTGGCAGCTCCTTTTTTATCCAAAGGTAGCTCACTTAGGCCACGAGAGGCCCATTGTGATACCACAGAATTTAAGGGCGGCACTAGAACCTGCGGGATGACGAGAACCATCCAGATTCTCGAATAAAGCCGGCTATGCAGCCAATGTCCAGATCAGCCACTTCCGTGGAGTTGTCCAGGAAGGGTGTGCCCAAAATTTGCATGTGCTTCCTGGACCGCGCCGGACATTCGCACAGAAAGTGTTTAATAGTTTCTTCCTCTTCCTCCGATCTGCAACTTCGGCAGAAATCATTGAAAGGGACACTCAATCTTTCTGCGTGTCTGCCGATCAGACAGTGTCCCGTCAGTGCGGAAACGATGGAACCTAGGGTTTCGCGGCTTATATTGAGGAGCCGCTTGGTGCGTTTGGAGCACAGTGCGTGCCAATTTTGCCTGGTTGTGCTACAGGTTTCTTCGAGCAGCCAGGCCCTATTCGCAGCCTCCACGTAGTGCTGCTTAAATCCTAGCTTTATGGAAGCTAGAGGTTGGCCGACTTCGGGGTCAAGTGTATATTCCTGAAGCTCGGTGCCAGCTCTCGCTAAGGCATCTGCTTCGCAGTTTCCAGGTATATCACTATGCCCGGTACCCAACAAAGAATTACTTCACAGTGAAGCGACATCACGTTCAGTTGTGAGCGGCATTCCATAGCTATTTTAGATGAAGTATGCACGCTGGATAATGATTGGATAGCAACTTGACTGTCAGAAAAGATGTTTAAATTTCTTATGGAAATTTTCTGACTTCTCAGCCAGTCTACTGCCTTATAAATTGCAATGACCTCTGCCGGGAAAACGCTGCAGTGGTCTGGTAATCGAAATGATAGTTTCAGGCCTAGCTGTTCTGAGAACACGCCACAGCCAACTCTTCTCTCCATTTTTGATCCATCAGTGTAGATGTCGACCGATTCCTGTATCCCATCTCTTTCTATGGTCCAGTCCCCCCTAATCGGGATGACTGACCTGAAACCATGGTGAAAACAGGGAATCGGAGATGCGAGGTCCACTTTCCCTGACGTAGGCCCATCTCTCCGTAGTATTGTGGAGTGGCCAAAGTTCTCCTCACGCCAGAGTCGCAGGGCTTTTAATCGAACAGCAGTGCACTTGGCCTGCTGTCTTAGAGGAGACTAGTATAGAAAAATCTTCCATACTGAAAACGTCAAAAATATTTTTATTGAAAACCAACTTTTGACCTATCTGATGAATGAAAAGGTAAAGAAATTTATAGGCAAAACTTACGAGTTAACTCATGATGTTTTCTAAAAAAATTTTTTTTTGTTAAATCAGTACGTCTTACAAATTACGCTTCAAACTAAGCTGGCCTGCCAGCAGTACTCGCTGTCTGGCCAAGAGAAGGCCGAACGCAATTTGTCCACATGAGATACGAGTTTGTTGCCTGTCCCAGGATTTATTTTCTCTCAGGTCAACAAGATGAAAGTCTTGTTGGCTTGCGTGATTTCTTCGCGACTATTTCGCAATCTAAATGGTAAAATGATTCACTCAACAACATGCGAGTTGTCTGCCATGTCATTTGTTTCCATTACTTGTAAAGCTGAATTTTGGGATGTGCCAAGGAGGGATGTTACATCGCCACCATGACCCTAGAGCGGAGCATATGGACGTAAAACAAACAATGGGTCGGGTGGCTCACCTTTACTACTGGCCAAAGATGGCCACCGTACTTAGAATCTACGCAGGAAAATGTCAAGTTTGTCACGCCATTAAGGCGACGAGGATAACTCCGAAAGGTTCGATGGTAGTCTGATGTGGAGAAGCTGCCATGGAAAATGGTCTGTGTGGATTTGGTTGGGCTTTTGCCACAGTGGACCCGCGAACATACCCACATTTTGACTGTCGTCGATTACGTTAGTAAATTCTCTCTGGTTTTCACTTTGAGGTCAGCAAACGCCACTTCAATCTGCTTGCTAGTTTAAGAAAAAGAGTTTTTTGTCTGTTAAGAGAACCGGAATAGTTGGTGTACAATAACGGGGTCCAATTCCAAACGACGAAGTTCCCAGAGCTAATGTAAGGGTATGAGGCAACTATTAAGTTTACAGCGCTCTACCATACCCAGTCGAACTCTGTCGAACGAAGAAACCAGGACAGGCAAAAAATGGTGACCCTCCGGGAGAAAAGTGAGCACCCCGACTTGGATGCCGAACGTATAAACCCACACCTCCAAGCCAAGGGTCTTGCCTTAATCCAAAAAGACACTTTCTGACGGATGGTACGGGGCAGAGAAAATTAAAGTTCGCTATGATTTTCGGCGACGTAACCTTTCCTTTCGCGTTAAGGACTAAGTTTGGCGAAAAAACTACGTGATTTAAAAACTTCATTTGAATATTGCAATTCTTTACTCTTTAGATAGGTTATTTGTAGTCGTGAGTGAATGGCCATAAAGGACGCGCAGTTTAAATTTTTTGATTTTATTGTGTTGCATTTTTTTTCTATTTTCTATTTTTGTTTGTGATGTAACATCACAAGCCATGAGTCAAAAATAGTTTTTCAGTTCGGGAGCAATTTCAGTGTAATATCGGTGAGCCGGATTCTCGTCCGACGGCTTAAAGAGGCACATTGGGGTGGACGAGTGATGTCTACGACCCGTCTTCAACGGGTGACCGGCACCCGAAGACCTCAGCCAACGACGAAGGGTTCGATTTAGGTCCTTACCTAGGAGGCGCCGGTAACAGAGGTAATCAGTTAGCAGGTTTGCACATAAATGGGAGCAACTGAAGTCGATGCAAGCGAGGCAATTTCTCTTGGAAGGAAGCCTGTTGCGATAGGCGAGCACATTTTACCTTCGCGCTCTGTAATTCGTGAGATGATAAGAACTGTGGGCACAATCACGAAATTTGAGCCTCAGGCAATAGGTGATTACTCGAAAAAGCCTTGGGTAGTTTCAATTTTTTAGACAACCCGATAAACCGTGCATTGCTCATATTTTCAAGAGCACGACAGTGCGAGAGATATTTCTTCCAGTCACAAGGGATGTCATCTGAAAGCTGGTTGTCTCAATCGATTTTAACGCGTTGTAGCTTTTGCAATACAACCTTTACTTCGATTATAAAGAGCTGTAGCTAACCCAAGGGATCGAGAAACCTAGCAATGCTTGATGCTTTTAGCATATTCGTCGCCTTTCATGTCTCTTGTTCAGGTACAGACACGTTAAAGACGTCTACTTCAGGATTCCATTGAAGGCACGGTGTTTTGTTAATTGCGATTGAACCTGGTGCAGTGCGGCCTTCCTCTGTTATAATTTGCATCACCTCTGGGAAATTTGAGGACCGTTTTCGAATACTAAAGCCTTCAGTTGCCAATAAATTGGTGATCCTCCTTTGGAACGATATTGCTTATTATTGCGATATTACTTATTGTCACTGCAACCGGGGAGAACATCATCGATACAGATTTGTTTAGAGTGACTTCGGAAATCTGCTTGTGCTCGAATTGCTCATCTTAAGCTAATTTTTGCAGCAACTTGACTACTTAATACGATTCACATACCGTGTCATAAGTGACGCTAAGTGACGTTCGTGGAGTAACTGGTCGTCATACTATTCTCAGATAAACCCAAATACTCTTGTAGGAACTTATTGTACTGCGACTTCAGGTCGATGTTTAATTCGAGCCTTCATCCTATCTGCTGCCACCTTAATATGGCATAATTCTTGTTGGGGGCCACGATCTCACTGGGATTAGTCATGCCTTGAACGCAAGATGCACGTTATATGCCCCACTATCTGTGCCTCGACTTGTGTCTGTTGTTTAGGAGAAGTGTGTTTCACAGGCGGAATGTTGGAGCTTAATTGTTAAACTGAAGCTATTTCTTCTAATTCCAAAACTCTTTTAGGCTGTAATTTAGCTCTTGCAAACTAATTGTGGTAGCATGAAATTTTGTGGTCGCCTTGGCATCTGTAGATTCCCGAAATATGTCAATAACATTTGGCCTTTAACGAGCCTGATCAGCGAATTCAGGCCTGTTGCCCACTAAAAATTGATTCATTTCGCACTGAGAAGTTTTACCAGTTATTTTGGCAAGTATGAACAGATCAAAATGAAGATTTATTTGATTTCCTTTGGCAACATACTTGACGATTCTTGAGCTGATGTTCGTCGGCTGCTTACACCATGGATGTTAAGCTTGACACACCTGCTCTTCAAGCCTAACTGCTGAACTTCCGTTTCAATGAAGAACGATCGTTGCGATCAATGAATAAATAAACCGTTAAGCCGCATAAACGTTACATATATTGCCCTCACCCTAACGATAGCTGTTGCTACTCACACCAAAAAATGGGCTTTGGTTGCCTTAACGAAGGTAGTAAGGGTCGATGTGGTGGGACTGGCATTCGACAAATTGACTTCATCTGACTGCTGTTTGATATGCAACAAGCGGGTGCCTGTTATTGTATGATCTGTATCAATTTCTTGACGGACATGCAGCTACTGTGTGATTCCTGTGCACTTCTCGCTTTGACATCTCAAAGTTTTGAACACTGCGACGTGCCATGACATCCGCTTCAGATTCGGCACAAGTCCGTCTTGCTTACTTTCGCGATATGAACGCCACATTTCAGACGTTGATCGCAGCTTGTTGTGACTTCTAAGACCACTAGGCGTTAATTAGGAAACTCCACAAGCTGAGTTATTGTCGAAATCTCGTTAGAAGCCCCAATGTACTTCTAACATTCGAGAAAAGATTCGCCATCTAATAGTTGCTGTTAATAATGAGTGAGCAGTACATCCCCCAGATTTCCTTCCAAGGCTTGCACACTATTCAAAATCTAGTCTCTGATGTTAACCATATGTTTAATACCAGTGCAGCTGTTGAGACTCGTAGGATTAATGTCCCAAAGTAACTTTGTTGGTGAATTTACGGCTAGGCGTTTGTTGTCGTACCGTTCTCACATCAAAGCCCGATGTTTGCGATGTTTCGTTTCAACTATTATAGATGTGTACCACGAATTATTGACTAAAAGCGAGATTGTTCTGAGCTTACTTATTGAATGTAATTCCAAAAAGGCGGCACAGGTCTAGGTGTTGCTTATAAATTATTTTATTCGGCGTGCTAAACGCACAACTTATTTATCAACAAGATCATTTCCGAATTTCAACATATTGATTCCATCACTTTCTTCTTATTGCTGTTGCGCTCTTCGCAAACTTGCTCAGAATGTAAAGGAATGAATGCACGTTATCAAATTTCTTGCTTTTAATCTTACAAACATCGCTCACTTACTTCTTTACAAAATTTGACTTAATAAATCATCAATATTCTAACAATAAATCACTTTTTTGGCTGAAAAATCAAAGATCACTTGAAACTGAGCTTTTTGAGACATTAAACGGTCATGATTGTTAATGACACAAAAACGTACAATACTGCTGAAATGCACGGGACACAAACGAAGTTTTGCCGCCAAGCGCACACAATCAACTTCTGATATGAATCATGTTGCTTGTGCCTCAATTAGAGCGTACTTTATGGGTTCATTAATGGTATGATAAATGATCATGAGAATAACCGTTGAACCTTCGTGGGAAACTAATTTACACATCAATGCACTACACCAGACCGTTTCGTAATCCTTGCCCGTAATGCTTAAGTGCTTGGTGACCTGTTAAGCTTTACCTCACATTGACGACCTAATGTAATTCATCTTTTGCACTGCACTAAGTCTTGTCATTGTTATGCATCAACGTAGTGAAAATTGTTACACGTGTAACGTTCACCACTGCAGTCGATCCTGCCTACGGTTTGGACAGTCCCACCCGGCTTAAACCCGCGAAGAAGAAGAAGGATGTGGGGATATTTTTTTGAGGGATGCCACCCGTTTCTGCGTCGGGACTGCCCTGTCTACGAATCCGGAAACGGGAAGAAAATTCGTGACAGCCCAAAACCACCGATCGGATAGGAAATTTCCTATCGTAACAAGGATCGAAAACCAAAAAGCTGACGCAACGTTCTCTTTGCCACTTCACACGATCCACGCCAAATTTAATTTTATACAATACTTTATTTTAAATCAATGCACTTTTTTAGTTTGCTTCAATGTACTGTCAACCTATCTTACCCTATCTATACCTAAGCCTACTTACAATTCTTCCTTAATCTTATTCCGGTGGCTGTTTCCTGACTCCTGATCTCGCTCGCTCGTCGGTCGTCGTCCTCTTCGTCTTCTCAACCACCGACAGATCTCGTGAAACCACAGGCCTTTTGCCACTAAAACATCGTACACTACGTGCCCTACCTTCGAGCTTCACCACACCGAACAGGCCCGCCCGCCCGAAATACAATCAAAGTTTCAAAATATTTACATAATTTGAGTAGATATTTATAGTCAACCCTTCTATAACGCGGTGAGTGCGTACCGCGTTATGTGAAAACCGCGCTATAAAAAACTCGGATTCAACCGTACAAACCAGGCTAATTCGTAGCGCGTTCTATGGAAATCGTCTACCGCGTTGTATGGAAACCGCGCTATAAGAAACTCCGAGTTAGTATAGATAATATCATTCGTACCGCATTATATGGAGACTAATAAATACAAAAGACAAGATATAAATTATAAATTATTTTTATTGAATTGAAAAGTTCATATAAGGAAATGGTAAAAAAATTAAAGAAAAACTAAACTAAAAAACTGTTTTCCAACAAAAACAGGAAAGACTTTTGTAAAATTTAGTAATCTTTGAACACTCATCCTCGCTGTCAGATGTAAGTCGCCTAACTTGCCTTCTTTTAATGGGCAAAATGTCTTCCCCACTTGGTTCATCTTCACATTGGTTTTCGATTGAAGCTTTTTTTCTAACTGCACTTAAACCTCTCTATAGAGAGCTAAGCAATTTCTTAACTCTTTTGTAAACTTTGCGCTGCGCACCGTTGAATCAGTTTGAATGAAATGAAGTTCTAATTCTTTAACCAAATTTAACCCTTCACCCATTCGTTTTCCTTATTTTCGTTTACCAATGCATTTGAAGTGGGTGCATCAATTAATTCCATCAGTTCTTCCTCATCTAAAGTTTCTTCTCCGAGTACTAGTTCTCTTACATCCTGATGGTTTACTGCAAATTCTTCATCGCTTAAACGAGAAGCAATGTTTACTATTTCGGTAACTGGGAGTGAAATTGTAGAATCATCTTGGATTGCTTGAACCATTTGAGGTAAAAGAGGTTTCCAACACGCATTAAGCGTTGATGGTTTAATTTTCGCGCAAGCCGATGACACGGTTCTAATACAATCTAAAATAGAAAATTCCCGCCACACTTGAGTAAGAGTTTTATTTTCACTATTTTCTAATCTGTCGAAAATGGTTTGGAAAAGTTGGCGTGTGTAGTACATTTTTATAGTTTGAATGACTCCTTGGTCCAAAGATTGTAATAATGACGTGCAGTAAGGAGGAAGGAAGACAATTTTCACATTTGGATGATTCAGTTCTATGTTGTGGCAACCAGCGTTATCAAGAACCAATAAAACTTTGAAATACAAATTTTTTTCCATCGTGAAGGTTTCCACTGCCGGGATAAAACAATTATAAAACCAATCCTTAAATAAATCTTGAGTCATCCAAGCTTTCTTATTAAATCGCCTGAATACAGGCAATTGGTTCTTGTTAATATTTTTCATTACACGGGGAGTTGAAGAACGATTTATTATCATTTGTTTTATCATCAAGTTCCCTGATAGATTGCTGCACACATGAAGGGTGATACGTTCTTTTAAAGGTTTAAACCCCTGAGCACGCCTTTGATTTTTCGAAATGAAGGTCCTAGATGGTAGGTTTTTTCCAATATAATGGCGTCTCATCGGCGTTAAAAATCTGATAAGGTGAATAACCTCCTTCATTGATAATTCTAGCTAGTTCCAGCTGAAAATTTTCGGCAGCTTCAGCGTCTGCTGAGGCCTGTTCTCCTTGAAACTTAATATTGTGCAATGTGTATCTTTTTTTAGTTTTTCAAACCATCCTTTACTAGCGACAAACGAATGGTTTTCTAGCCCTGCATAAGAATGCCCAATATTCCTTAAATGTTCGTAGATTTTGAGTGCTTTCTGCTTGATGAGATTTCCACTGAATCTTTTTGGGTATACAGTCTTCCAGCCAGATCATTAACGCCCGTTCCATTTTAACCATATTATAATCTCGTGTGCGAGTAACACGTTTCGCACCTAACGTACAGCCATCTGCTACAGTTTTCCTTATATTATCTGCATTTTGCTTTAAGGTTCGAATTGTAGATTCATTCAAATTTGTTGATTTTGCAACAGACGATATTTTACCCCGCTTTCTAAACTATTTAAAATTTTGATTTTATCTTCAAGCGATATAAACTTTCTTTTTAATCCTTTCCTTGTTTCTTTTGTGTTAAACATTATGCAAATCTAGGGCTAATAATTACTTTATTATTATTATATTAGAACAAATGAAGAATATTATTTACCGTATTGTGTAATGTTGTCTAATTATAAGCCACCAATTAAGCAGCAAAAAGCTAAACGAATGGACGGTGCAGATAAAATTTTAGAAAGAATTGGTCACCAACGAGACGTACTGTTAAAGAGCTCTGAGACAACTGAACTCGATGCCTTTTTGAAAATATTTTTCGTTTCTTTGGAGTAAACAAAAATGACAATCTATATCAAACTAGGTTCTTTCGATTCCCAGTTTCCTTGTATAATTTAACGTAAAAGCTTAAATCTCCAATATGAAGCAATTGTAGAACAACTGGCTTGAATTGAAGCTGATGTTTTAAATAAACTATCTTAGTATTCCACTGAGAGAGTTTGGCTGCTGCCTCTTCATATGCTGTGATATAAACATATCCGGCTTAAACCATCCATTGGGTGCACGGAAACAACTGATGGGACGTTGTTGAACAGAAACCGCGCTGTAAGAGCGTTATAGGAGGGCTGTCGCAATTTCAGCTCCGCGTTATATGGAAACCGCGTGCTGAGAGTATCGCGTAATAGGAGGGTTGACTGGTATAGTTTTTACAGTCTTTTCATTAAAAAAGAAAGCATAAATTTTGGAAACCATCAAAATTTCAATCAAATTTGCGTTTGTGGTAATCAACGCTTTGAATGGTAAAATGTTTTGCAATCAATACTTTGCAAGATCATACGCTTTCAATTGTAGTCTTTAGTAGATTTATTCTTAAGTAATGGTAAGATTTCAATTACTTCCTCCATCATCTTTGGAATACTTTTTACTTTTTACATGCAATTGAACCTACATATTTTTGACTGCACATTTAATATTTTTCAGAACCAAGAGAAATTCAAAATTAATTATTAATCTCATTGATGTAAAATCGTGTAAAAATACAAATTTAGTGATTATGCCGAAGTGATAGCAATTTTGAACGCAACTATTCAAAATGACCAGCACGCGACAAAATCTATTCAGTGAGTGTAATAACAAAAAGTCCATTCATTTTTGCCAGTGCTCTTTTGTCCTTGAAGCATCGATATGAAAATAACAAATAACGTAGAAAAGGCTCCGACCGATTGATCCGCGCGAATATTCAATCAAATCAATCTGTTCCCATCGACCAAAAACCTTACTTAATCAATGGACCCTCCCGTAAATGATATGATTAATATTAACTCATTCCTGTCACTGCTATGAATACCTCTCATTATTATTATTTAAAGTAGTATTATTTTCAAAATTATTATTGTGTTTAATGTTTTTGATGTTGAAATACGTTTGGAGTGATGGGGAAATTGTGATTTTTACTTAGGGAAAGGAGGGACTCACCTAAATATCGGCGTCTAGCGCCAAAGCTGTTGGCATGCGGGAGCTGCCTATATTTCTAACACAGCGCAAGCGCCGTAATGAACAATCAATATGAAAAGGATGCCGATGAAGGCAGTCCAAATTCACTTGTATGAATCTTATTTTATTCAGTTAATCATGCTACTTTTAAACAAAAATATTGCATATGTACAACTTACTAACTAATCAAATATTATTTACATGTTACTGACCTAAATCTATTTCCAATATTTTCCCATGGTCAAAAAATGCAAGTGCAAGGAACAGAGTGTAGTTTATTGGCTTCAAGAACCTTACTGCAGATGTAAGCAATAAAATGCCAACAACTTCGGATCATTTTCATTGTTATGCCATACTGAACTCGTTCCGAGTGCACATTGTTAGTCTTCAATTGTTTTGCTGAGTCGCTCTTATTTCATTGTTTGTAATTGAACTCGGGATATACCAACAAAGCCTGACTCACAATGCTTTGACTCGTGCCGGGCTATCAGATGGCAATGTATGAATATTGTTTTGGTTGTTGTGGCTTGTATTATACTACAATGTTTATGTAGATATTACTGGGAAGTTGACAGTGTGGACCTCAAGGGTCGCACCTCGCGGCTTGTTTATTTATTTATTTTCGCCAAAGCAAGAAAATCACATTTTGAAATATTACGCGTACTTCTTGCGGGCACATTAAGCTTTATTTTATCCCTCAAATACTCCACATTAATGTGGGCCCTAATCACGTCAAAGGCGAAACAAGAGGACAACACTGTTTTTCTGGCTTTAAGAGTCGACAAACTCAAAAGCTCCAATCTGAATACAAAGAGGTCTCTCAAAGCAAATAACAAGAATTGTTTTTGGACTGATTATATTCTCGTATCATGAACTCTACAAATTGGGTTTCATACATTACAGGCATATTCGAGTAATGGGCGAACCAGCGAGGTAAATAATGATATAGTAACCCACAAATTTTTAAACTCTTTGGGTCGTCTTTTAATAAAGTTAAGCTGTTTATTAGCTTTGGAGAGAATAGTATCATAGTGCGAATTGAAACCTAGTTTCTTGTCTGGGGCAATTTCAAGGTCAACAATGTTTTCTTTCCTATTCAATACCGTATTGTTGAGAACGTATGTATTGTTGGTATTTCCCAACGTTTAGATGAAGTTTATTTACATCACATCATTGTTGGAGGGAAGTTAATTTTGATTGGAGGAAAACATTATCAGATTGAGACTTAATAGTGTGATATATCTTCAGGTCATCAGCAGAAAAAAGATGTGATACGTCCAAGAAATTTTCAGATAAATTTGATATAAAAACATTAAAAAGAAGAGGGCCGTGGTGACTGCCTTGAGGTACACCAGAGTGTACAAAAATCGGCTTGGACAAATATCCCTCAAATTTAACTAATTGACTTCGGTCTCTTAAGTAGGAACTGAGCCAAGTGAGCATAGAGCCAGTGATTTCTATTTGCTGCAATTTAGAAATCAGTATGGAGTGATCAACCCGGTCAAATGCTTTACTAAAATCTGTGTAGATTGCGTCAAATTGGTAACCCATCTCCATTTTACAAAGGACATCAGAAACTAAAACCATGAGATTGGTTGTAGTTGATCGGCCCTTGTGGAAACCATGGTGTTGTTCATTTAGAAGAGGCTCAATAATAGCTGAGAGTTTATGGCAAACGATTTGTTCAAATAGCTTAGGGATTATAGAAAGTATGATACCTCTATAGTTCAGGACAGAACGCTTTTCACCACTCTTAAAGATAGGAATTATATGGGAAGATTTCCAATAAGTTGGTAAACTCCCATCTGTCGAAGATTTATTAAAAAGAAAGTGAAGAGGTACTTCAAGCTGGTCCATACACTGCACAACAAAAAAGGGGAAAGTAAATCTGGGCCAGGACTCTTATTAATGTCAAGGTTTTTAATAGCTTGAGAAACATCTTCCCTTGAGAGATACATGTCCATAGTCAGTACCATTGGATTAATTTTAGAGGGCTCCATATCTACCGAAATATTTGGCTTTGAAAACATTTTCAAAATGGTCGGCAAAAAGATCACAGATTACTTTCAGAGAGGAAGAAACGATATTATTTTTGGTCATTGGCGCTGGACAGCCCGATGATTTCCTCTTAAGATTAAAAAATTCAAAGAACTTCTTAAGGTCTCTGATTATGTTTCGCCAGTTAAATTCACGTAGCGCTTATAGCCCCCCGGTATTTGATTTTGTAATCTACTGACAAATCAAAATACTTGGTTTTTAACTTTTCGCTAGCATTGTTGTTAAACTTTAGTTATTTATAGACTTTGTTTCTCTGATTATTTTGTGCGCGCAGATTGCTGTCTAGCCAAGTAACAAGTAACAGATCAGATAGCTTATTTTTAAAACTATACGTACGTACCTTTCAAAGGCATTCAGAATTATTTAGTAAAATGAGATTACAGCTTCGTCCAAGTCCAACGTTGAAAGAATGCATAACCAGTCAACACTTTCAAGGTAAAGTTCAATTCTTTCGTAGTCAGCATTACGAAAATCGTATACAATATTACAATTAAATGATATGAGAGCCTGCGCTTCAGTAGTGGAGAGTTCAACTGGGAAAGCCGTGTGGTGAGGATTACAAAAAAAATTAAATTAAAAATAAAAAATCACTAAAAGTCATCATGATTTTCAAGGTCATTTCTGTCATTCACTATATCTCACGAACCATATATAATATTTGCATCATTAAGATGCCAAACGACGTGTATTGAGATTTTTGTTATGTTCAGTATCACATTTTTGAATTTTTAATATCAAGGAAATTTCAAAATCAGAAATAATTGTTGATAATATATTGTTTTAAATGATGTGCCGAACAAGAGATGCGTTTAAAATAATTAGCAGAGTCTGCCTAAGTTCAGACCGGATTTTAACCTCCTTCTCGTTCGGTTGGGGTCGCGAAAAGTAGACTTGTTGTAATAAAGATATTTGACTTACAAATCGTTTATTATTCAATAATATGTATTTTTAAACATTTCAGTTAAGTTCAAGTTGATTTTTATATCGAATGGACAATTATATTGTGTGAACTATTAATCAATTGATTATTTTCTCAAAATGTATTTAACTGTGTAAACCTATCAAGTGCAATCAGCTCAATTTTTAAACAAAAGATACGCTTTTTTTGTTTGGGTTAATAACAGCCTCCTTAATCCTATTTGTACACTATAATTTTTCACTCGTATAACCGTTTTGCAAAATGGACGCTATCCAAAACTTATTAAAACATTAGGTGTTAATGAGCAACAAGCTGAAATAACTGCCAAGCAACTAGCTCAAAATAGTGATCCAAGTACTCCAGCAACTCTCTCTCACCCCCAACGGCAAGCGATCTCAACGAGATCAAAAAAAATTGAGTAAAGGACCTTCACATTTTTTTGAAGGCAGTCCCGTGCAATGCATATCCTGGATACACAGTATTGAGACCATTTTGCAGGACTACAAAATCGTTTGTCAAAAACCTATTCACAGGTCTATTATGCGACATATTAGGCATAAAATGAAAGGCTCAGCTGACGCATGACTTACATCCTACAATATTTTTATTGATGACTGGTGCAGTATAAAAAAATGTTTATCGCTGCACGCTGCAGACAAATATGACGTCAGAACCCTCAACTTCACACTATGAAAAAATTTCACACTAAAAAATAAATCTGTTGATGAATTTTACGCTTGAGTGAGTCAACAGCTTTCTTTGCATATCAACAAGATCGGGAGGGAAGCTAGAAACCATCACAGCTCTAAATGAAAATTACAGAAAAAGGACTCCAAACGTGCTTTTGTGTGAATTTGACAGTGATCTTTCCAAAATGTTGATAAAACAGACACACCTGCCATTTCCTGGAGCGTATGCTGAAAGCCAGGATTTCCAAAATTTCAGGACCATTTCTATCCATCAAAATATTTGAGGTAATACAATAACGGCATTGATCAACCAAATGTTTCCCTCCCATCCCATATTAAGCCTTGCCAATTAGAACATGGCTTACAATATTCAACACAATGCTCGGCAACAAATATTTAATGTGGCTCCTCCAACAAGGCCGACTAAACCTAAACAAACTATTCCAATGGAAGTAGGTAGACCACTTCGATCTCGATTTGTTGGTTTGATAATCTTAAGGCCAAACCAGGAAGTTTTCACAAAATTTAGAAATGTTTTTGACCCATTGACGATGACGAGGTTACTGAAACAAGTGTCCGTACTGAAATTGAAACCGTAACAGCTGTTCCGATATCCAATATACTTATATCCTGTTAAGATACGCGCACACTTGGAGTAGCAAATACAAAAGATTTTCGAGGATAAGTTTAAACGTGTGCCTAAGAGTCCATACAACTCACCACTCTGGATTTGGGAAGAAGCAATATAGGTTGATATTAGATTTTAAACGTCTAAATGCTGTTACCATACCTTTCACATATCCCTTTCCGGACATCACAAATACACATGTTCGTATTGCCAGATCCAGATATTTTGTAACTATTGATTTGACCTCCCTATTTCTTCAAATACACATGTAGGAAATTTATATCCCCGTTACCGCTTTTTCATCTGCGAATGGTTAATATTAGTTTGCAAGACTTCCTTTTGGACCTAAAAACGCATCTTCAATTTTTCAGCGGATGATCGACGACGTTCTTAGTCCAATTATCGGAAAAATTTGCTACGTAAATATTGACGATACTATCGAAACTGAAGTCCAACATCTGAGGACCCTGGTGGTAGTGTTAATTCGGTTGCATTACGCTAACCTTAAAGTCAATCTTAAAGAAATTTCCTTTCTGAAAAATGAAATTGAGTTCTTGGGTAATATAATCTCTCAAGAAGGAGTCAATCCAGACCTTATGAATATTGTAGCCATTACTAAAAAAAACCCTGGAAACCTCAGTTGTCAAATTATTGACATTATTAAATAGATGTGAGTATGCTCAAGTAAAGGCCAACCAGTCCAAAAAAAATTGATGAAACTTAAACGAGAGCTTGATGCTTTTAATAATCTGAAATCATTTTGAATGTCTTCAAAATCTTAACCTTTCCGAACTTTGAAAAGCCATTCGTCCTCACAACGGATGTATCAAATTGTTCAATAGGAGCTGTTCTATCACATTGGAGCCAAAAAAGTTAGGATTCTTTCCGAGCACCAGACTTCAACATTCGAAATTAGCAATAGGAATCACAGCTTCAAACTGAAGAGGCAAAAAGCTTTAATCGGATATTTTAATTATGAGCTTGTCTACAAGCCAAGCCTTTCTTGTTTGCCGCTTGAAGAAAACTTTCTCACAAGCAGCTCAAGTAAGTGACTGCAATAGTGCTGACGAGGAAAATAGTTGTCTCATACCACACTATGAAGCTCCCATAAACGTTTTTAGGACTAATAACAAATAATATCCACTGGTAAAAAAAGTGTGCGCGTACGAGCAGCTTAATCCAAACTACGTTATGCATTACATCTGCCTGATAAATAACCAATTACGTTTGACTTAGGTACTTCGCGAATATCTTCACTTCAATGCTGTAGACGGTATCAAGATTCCCGAGCAGTACCAGCAGTTTCTTCGGCGAAACTACGTGAATAACATCTCCAAATTCAAGATTCGCATCACACAGGGTGTCGTAGAGGATATTCAGAATAAAAATATTAAATATTTAAATTATTGGAAACGAGCATAAAAGGTTTCATCAAAACCAAAAAGAAGATAAATTACAACTACTGGAAAAATACTATTCAACTGGTAAGACTCATATCATTGGGAAGTACACATCCAACTGTGAAATAAGTATTACCTGCAAGTAGCATCACCATCAACCAAAATCACAACTGCAGGAAACACCTCATGCAAATATGATACAGAAATTCTCCATATAGATCTTTGTTCAATAAGCCGACCAAGATTTCTCGTCGACAAGTTCACTATATTTTGCAAATATTTTCTTATCAGAAACAAATCTTCCCTTCATTTACGCGACAAAGTTATTGAACTCTTGCATTAACTCTATATCATTTAAATTCTAGTGTCTGACATCGATGGAGGTTGAATAATCTCTGTTACCTTTAATGATATCGAATCATTGGCCATTTACGTTTATTTGACACGACTGCAATAAAGCGAGGTGAGCGAACAGATCAAGCGTGTACAATCGACAATCTTGGAAATGTTAAGATGCCTCCGGGAGTAACATCAAAACCTCACATCCAAAGAACTTGTTAACATCGCAGTTTATAGATACAACAACATGGTCACAGATGATAAGCGAGTAGAAATATTATTCCGAAGATCGCAAAAGATTAACTATCAAAACTTAATAAACCCTTAAACAAAGCTCAATGAAAATTTAAAGTACAAAATTCTACGAAAACAAAGGAAACAGTTGAAAAACCAAAGTTTCAAGCGCCAATAGGCAGAGGCACTATGAACTAGGGCAAGGAGTATACAACAAAAATCAGATCAAAACTAAGCCTCTTGTCGAAGAAATCGTGGTTGGAAAAAACAACAACAACTAAAACCACTCAAAGCAGGAAAGCAATTCACATGACACATCTTTAAAAAAAACCTTCGGACTAATCCCCTTAATACTTTGCAATTCGCATTCCCCTTAATTTCCGATTTCCTTGCCTTTTCACTCTGTGGAACGCTTTCCTCATGGGATATCTACAAATATTCAAGTCACTTTGCAACAAGTTTATGAAAAAATTCACAACGGAAATTTCAAGCTAATACATACCATATTCTTCATTCATTATTGAGAAGTACTGGGAAATATCAATTCTGCCCTACATCATCAGAAAAACACATCCAGCAGCCTACTTCCACAAATTGCCCAAAGGCTAGCGCTCAATTAGCAGCGCACAGACCAATGCGTTCTATCAACTGGATTAGCTCTGCCTGGAAAAGCATCTTGAGAAGCCAAAATGATATCCTCTTGAACAACAATCGCAATTCAAAGTTCATCAACAATTCACCAAATCATCAGCCTAGCTAATCGATACATTCAATGCAATAGTATGTTACATTCGCCATGCAACGTGGTCGACCCACAAACCCATACGGGCAAAATATGAGACTGTCCTGTTCTTGAATACCTCAAACCATCGTGCGGGTAAACGCTGTCTTTTGAAAATTGATAATGTTAAGTTCGCCACTTCACCCAACCAAGTTATTAATGAATTATATTGTTATTAATGAATTATATTGTAGGGGGTAGAGGTATTGAATGATATAAATATAGAGATGTAGCTATGTTAAGGATATTGAATTATGTAGATAAGTAGGTAGTAAGGTTTTGATGGAGTGTTTCTGATCGTGCGAGCGAGGCTGCGTAATTTAAGTATTTTCAACAGCAAAATGCATTACATTCAACGTCACAGACCCTGCAAATAAGTTGCCAGCAATCACAACAACAAACAACGCTCACACAATCACCGCCACAGATCCAAATGCAGGCTTTGCCCGGTCTACGATACGCCAATGAAGACTATTATGCGCCTGTGATACCCACAACAAATAGCACTTGCAATTCACCAAGGTTAACGACTGCCACGATTATTGCACCAGCACTTCAACCACACCACTCAAGTAGCATCAGTAGCAGTATATATAGATAGGGATAGATAGGTATGATTAATAAAAAGAAAAAGAAAATAGTGCCTTGAATAGATTGGTGATTTGTGTGAAGTGGCAAGGCGAACGTCGCGTCGATCCCTGGTTTGCAATCCATTTTCTTGGAATCCTTCAGGTGGTCAGTGGTTTCGGGTCGACGTGAATCCAGTTCTCGTTTACGGATTCGTGGACAGGGCAATCGCGGCGCAAAAACGGGTGGCGCCCTTTTGAAAACTATTCCCACACCCCTCTTCGCGGGTGCTGGGTGGGATTGCCCAAACCGTGGCCAGGCTCGGCTGCTCTGTAGTGGTGAATGTTACAAGTTTCGAATCTCAATGCATGGTATGGGATCTAACTTTAACAAGTTATTTTCAACAAATTGGATATAAAGGAAAAAATTCAAGGAATTTTTCGGGCAATTCAACTTGCCAAGCGAGGTATTGTCAATTCTAATCTGCTGGGGAACACAAAAATTAGCGAAACCCTTTCGCAAATGGACCATTTACCATGCGATAACAAAATCCAAGCTTTCGAGTACGCGGAGTCTACGAAACTCCTACTTCTTTACGTTATGTGCCTACCCGTAGCGGAGCATAATAACTTTCAAAATATTCAAATTAGCTTCGGCATTTTTGAAAAAACCATGACGCTGCTATTGTTTTCCTTGTGATCGTCCTGGTATTGTCCTTTTTCTATTTTCGATGATAAAAATCCCCTAGAAAGAGTATTACAAACCTTTCATACTTCTTTCCCGTTATTGTGACACTACCTTTCTTTAAAAAAATTCTTGATCTTCTTGTTTTCTGTGGGACAAAGATTTTTAACGAGAGAGGAGTTGACACCATCATCTCATACTTACCTATGTAAGTTAGCACCATCATACCATACTTACCTATAAGTACCTTTGCACTCACCTTCTTTCACCTTCAATACTGCACTTTTCCCAAAAATACGCTTCCCACACATTCCGCGATCTTATATTTAGCCGCTATCGGGTTTTGTCTGCCTGCCGGAGAGGCGCGTAAACAGCTGATTAATGTGATTAGTTAAGTTCAATCTTAGACACAAGCTGAGTTGTTGCCTGATATAATAAAGAACTGGTCCAATATACAAGTCGAATATACGTATATACATATTGTTGTGAACAATTTGCAGCCTAATATAACTATTAAGTATCACAACTGCACCAAAAGGTTACAGCAGCTTTGTAACTTTAAGGGAGCGTTGCTGCTAGGGATTACAATCCCGGGATCCCGAAATTTGGGATCTCGGGATTCCAGCTCTTTTTCACTCTTGAAAGTTTTGGGACCGATTTCCTACAATCCCGGGATTTTTGGGACTATGAGTTCCATGCTCACTTATAAATTAAAAACGCATTTGCTAGAGCACTTAGAAAGTCGCCGACGAACTAAATTATCGGGCGTTTTGAGTTATTTGCAAAACCCTTGGCGTGATAATGATAACTTAGACGCCGCAGTATCGCCCGAAATAAACGATTTTTGTTCAATTCCCAGCAGCAAATTTTAAGGCAGATAGTCTCATTAATTGAAAGAACCAACGGAGAGAATCAATATGAAAGTAGTCAGAAGGCAGACACTTTGGGAATCGAACCCACAGGAACCAGCAAAATTGAGCTTACACGGAAAGAAAAGCTTCAGTTTGAAATAGAAAACAGTATGAAAATATTGACACCTGAAATAAATAAAAACACTGATTTATCTAAAATAGTTAAAAAGAGATGAACCTTTATCAGATATCCTCTAGTTCCATTCGAGGATGTAATTTGGAGCAAACTTACAAGTATTTATTGTCGATTCCTTCAACTTCAATTGAGCCCGAACGTGCCTTTTCTGCGGCTGCATATATTTGTAATAATTTGAGAAGCAGGCTCGGTGATGAAACATTGGACGCATTATTATTTCTCCGTTATCATTTTCAAAACTCTGAATAATCTTTTTACTAGGCTATTGATTTGCATTTTTTTTTGAAATAGATTGAAGTCTAAAATAATTTTTGTAGATTATGTATTATAGATGCCAAGTCACAACGATTTATCCAATCATAAATTATGTTTGTTGATTTTTTAAAATTTAATTTTATATTTGATTAACAATGTGCGACAAATAATGTTCGCGCATTTCAAGTGCAATCAACCCGCGCATGCCAAGACAGGTGATGACCCTGCAATTTGAACGCATGCACAGGTTGATCGCACTCATGAGCAGTGCAATGTGGCCCAAATCAATTTGTATTTTGCTGACCCACCAATATTCCTTGCATAAGCATTAAGATATCGATTGTAAACTTTAGACTTACGGTTGCTGACCTGATAGCTGCATTGTGCTGACAGGTCAGCTTTAAAGTATATGAAAATGAAAGAATGGCTAGACTCACGGTCAGTCATAGTTAATAAAGCGCATGGCTTAAATCTGTGTCGTTTGATTTGATTGATATCAGCTCAATAATTTGAGGATTATTGAGGTTTAGATAATCGCTATAATTTTAGGATTATAGCGCAGGCAGGGTAATTGCTAATTGAAGACGCTACTCAAAGGATATAATTTTAGGATTTTATCTTTGAGAGCTGCGTGCTAGGCAATTACTCCAACATTGGTCCGTCGAGCCGGATATATTCGGGCGCAACTATAGTGAAGCTAGTTTGGTGCTGCGAATATAGAATCGCAAATTTAGTGGAACAAACTTAGTGCTGCGAAATTGCAAATTAGTGTTGCAAATTTAGTGCCGGTGAACCAGTATCGAAATCGGAATTCGGGGTCGAATAAATTGAGCATTTCAAGATGACTACAAGCGGAAGCATCGGAAATATGAATGTTGTCGACAATCAGCGTCATAATTTGGAGGAGGTACAAAGATTCATCAGGAACCAGAAAAAAGACTCCAAAGCTCGGCACAGCAAGGAGTATTTTGAGCTAAGAGCCGGAACATTGGCCAATAAGTGGCGAGCATGCGAGGAGTGTCACTATGAAGTGAAAACAAGCATGGCTGGCGAACCCAAAAAGCTCGGCGATTACATAATGGAATTTGAAGGTGCCGAGTCGTTGTATGAAGAGTATATGGTCCTCTTCAAGCTTAAAATTAAGGATTATGAGCCTTCTGCCAATAGCGCAAGCTCACAAGGAGCTGCCGCAACCCACGGGGGCAATGAAGTAGATTTGCCATTAGAGCGGATCAAAATCCCTCACTTCCTAGGAAACTACGCCAATTGGGCGTCGTTTCAAGACCTCTTTTCCACCTTGGTCCATAGAAGTGAAAGACTTAGTGCAGTGCAAAAGATGCATTATCTTCGTTCGTCAGTGTCGGGTGAAGCCGAACAGCTCATTGAGCACTTGAGCATAACGGGCAGCAATTACGAAGCAGCCTGGGCTTTGATGTGCGAGCGATACGACAACAAACGCGCGGCCGCAAATGCGTTAATGAAGCTAATATGGGACATTAAGTCTACGAGTCTCAACAGCAGCAATGGCATTAAGCATATGCTCAACATTACCAAGGGGTGTTGAATAATGTGGACGCGTTGGCAGGAAAGCTAGGCGATATGTTGCTTACTTATCATTTACAGCAACGTTTAGATGATGAGTCCTCTCTCGAATGGCAGAAATACATTGGGGCGTCTAATGAGATTCCAACAATAACGCAGTTTGTGGAGTTTCTCACTCAACGCCTAGTGATCCTAGAAGCCACAACCAGAACCGAAAAACGACCGAAATATGGCGTTTATATCGCAGAAGTAAACAAGAGTGACATGTGCCAAATTTGTGATGGAAGTCATGGCACGCCACAGTGCTCAAAACTTCGGGACGCCATGACAAGAAATAGAGTCGATTTAGTAAAAAAGCACAAGTTGTGCTTCAACTGTTTACGCAAGAATCATGCAGTCGCTGCATGTCCATCAAAAAATCGATGCAGATCATGCAATAAAAAGCATCACACCTTGTTGCATATCGAACCACAGGAAGCTGAAGCCAAGTCTCATGATGCTTATCCTACGACATCGACCCTAAATGCCGTAATTAAGGGAACCAAGACCCATTCAGTGGTGCTGCTAGCTACAGCTATTATTCAAGTAAAGACACTGAATGGCACGTTCTTACCGCTCAGAGCTCTAATTGATCAAGGATCGCAACGATCGTTCATCACTAAGAGGGCAGTTCAGCAGTTAGGCTTAAAGCGCAAGTATGCCAAGCTTGATATTCACGGCATAAGCGGTCAACGAACCTCAGCACGAGGAATCGTGAACATAGAATGCAAGCAAAGGAAGTTATCCAACTCGCTGCATTTCAATTTACTCATACTTCCCAAAATAACAGGGGAGATTCCTCAATGCGAAGTGAATCCCTCCCCAATGAGTAACAGCCACGATCTCGCTGATCAGGCTTACTACAAGCCAGGCGACATTGATATACTTCTGGGGGCTGATGTCTTCGGAAGACTAGTCTTGCCTGGGCTGAGAAAAATCTCCAAAAGCCATCTGACTGCTCAGAACACAAGGTTCGGTTGGATAATTTCCGGACCTACCGAATCCAAGGCGGCTCCAAGAGTTCATGTCACCATGATAAGCACCCAAGAACTGAAGAACAGTTTAAAGAAATTCTGGGAATTAGAAGAAATAGCTTCAGCTGAACAATTGAACCCCGAGCAAGCAGACTGCGAAGCACACTTTGCACAAACCACGCGGCGAGACACAGATAGTGGGAGATATACATTGCGTCTTCCGTTTAAGGCAGAGATAAATCCTAGTGAGGCATTGGCACCCAACATGAAGGATGCCATATTAAGGTGGCAGCTGATAGAAAGAAAGCTCGAATTAAACCTTGACTTAAAGGCGCAATACAATCAGTTTCTACAAGAATATCTGGATCTAGGGCATATGGAAGAAGTCCCAACAACGAAAATTTATAATCAGCCGTCCTATTATTTGCCACATCATGCTGTTATTAAAGAAAGCAGCACAACTACCAAAGTGCGAGTTGTGTTTGATGCGTCACATCGAACGTCCAAGGGAATGGCGTTGAACGACATACTTATGGTAGGCCCTACTATTCAAAGGGACCTAGTTTCAATTCTTTTTAAATGGCGGCTACATAAAGTAGCGATAAATGGTGACATCGAGAAGATGTATAGGCAAGTGCGAATTGACCCAAAAGATCGCAACTACCTGAGAATAGTTTGGCGCCCAGTCACTCCAGGACCAATCAAGCATTATCGTTTGAATACCGTAACTTATGGCACAGCGTGTGCGTCGTATCAAGCATTCAAAGTGCTTCAAAGATTAGCTCAAGATGAGCGATTTAAATACGAGCAGGCTTCCGAAGTCACTCTGAACGACTTCTATGTGGATGATGTTCTCACTGGTGCTAGCACTATCAACCAAGCAATCTCGTTCCAAAGAGGCATCACCAATTTATTGGCATCTGGAGGTTTTAGTATCCGCAAGTGGTCCTCGAACAGTCCAGAAGTACTGAAATCAGTACCCTAGGACGATCGCGCTCTACCTGGTCCTGTCGCCATAAGCTTTGAGAACACAGTTAAAACATTGGGCCTACATTGGAATCCCCAATTAGACGTCTTCTCCTTCAATGTATCTCTACCTGAGCTTAAAGGTGGCAAGGTGACAAAAAGGGTAGTAGCCTCAAGCATTGCAAGGCTATTCGATCCTTTGGGTTGGCTGCAGCCCTCTTTGGTTATAGGAAATATCCTACTACAAAGGCTTTGGCTCATTAAAGTCGATTGAGATGACCAACTTCCGGATGACATCACTTGTGATTGGAAGAAATACCTCTCGGACTGTCGAGCTCTAGAAAACATAAGCATTCCTCGCTTTGTCGGATACTCGCCCAAAGAAAGGATTGAACTACATGGTTTCAGCGATGCGTCAACAGATGCTTTCTCAGCGGTCGTATATGCAAAGGTGATCAACTCCTTAAATGAAGTCAGAGTTCACCTACTGACATCAAAGACAAAGGTAGCTCCATTAAAAGTACAAAGCATTCCACGACTAGAGCTATGTGGCGCCGTATTGCTGTCCAAATTAATGCGCAAGGTGAAAGATGCGTTAAACGTGAGTGATACCACGAAAACCTATTATTGGACAGACTCGACTATTGTCTTAGCTTGGTTGTCGGAACATCCGAGTAAATGGAAAACATATGTGGCCAACAGAGTAAGCGAAATTCATTCATACACTAAATCATCCCAATGGCGGCACGTTGAATCCCAATACAATTCAGCCGACTGTGCGTCGCGAGGTTTAGCCCCGACGAAACTCATCAATTACGAGCTATGGTGGAAGGGACCGGACCGGACCCAAATCTAGAATACAACTCCCAAGCTGATTCAACTTCAAGTGATTTAGAGAAGAAAGAGCCTAAGGTACATATTACTTTGCATGAATCGAATGAGACACAATCATCTCTGGAGAACATAGGCCTTTTCTCCCGATTTCACCAACAACGTCAATCTTGTCGAAATATTCAAGCTACCAAAGGCTTATTCGTGTGGTTGCTTATTGCCTAAGGTTCAAATTTCATGATTCTTGCCCACAATTCTTATCATCCCACGAACTACAGAGAGCGAGCCTAACTTGCGCTCGCCTATCGCAAAGCGTTTCGTTTCCAGAGGAAGTGCGCCGGTTGCATCGACGTCAGTTGATCCTATCTACGTCAAAACTACTTTCTTTGGCTCCGTATCTTGACGCTGAAGGATTGATCAGGGTGGGCGGACGATTACAAAACGCCGATATAACTGAGTCGAGAAAGCATCCAATCATCATCTGTGCGTCGTGTCCTCTCGATACCTTAATAGTAAGGGAGTTTCATCTTAGAACCCCACATGGGATCAATCAGCTTACAATAGCAGCCATCAGGGATCAGTTTTGGATACCTCAAGTCCAAAAGTTGGTAAAGAGTTGTATTCACAAATGCCTAATATGCTTCAAATCAAATGCAAAGCCGCAAACTCAGCTCATGGGAGCATTACCCAAGGAGAGAGTAACTCCATCCAGAGCATTTATCAAGGTGGGATTAGACTTTGCTGGCCCCATCCGCATAAAGTGGTCCTCCGGAAGGGTTGCCAAGTCAACAAAATCCTACACAGCATTGTTTATTTGCTTATCTACGAAAGCAATGCATCTAGAGGTGGTCAGTGACCTCACCAGCAAAGCATGCATTGCTGCAATAAAACGATTTGTGTCCAGAAGAGGACTATGTAGTGATATATACAGCGATTGTGGAACCAACTTCGTTGGAGGATAGAAATAAAGGCCCAGTTTGAACAACTGAAAGGACCCACTCAATCATATCTCGCCCAAGAACAAATAAACTGGCACTTTAACCCACCAGCCAGCCCACACTTTGGAGGGCTGTGGGAAGCTGGGGTAAAGTCAGTGAAACTGCACTTAACTAAAACCATTGGGAACAGTTTGCTGAACATCGAAGAAATGTATATGGTTTTGGCTGAGATAGAGGCAATATTGAACAGCTGTCTTCTCGTACCAATATCTAATGATGTCAACGATGCGCAAGCCTTAACGCCAGGACACTTTCTCATCGGACAATCACTAATAGCTGTTCCCCAGAAACCTACTAGTGAAGATGTTAGCCTTTTAACAAAATGGCGCCTTACTACTGCCTTGGTCCAAAGCTTCTGGAAAAGTTGGGCTACCGAATATCTTTCAAGGCTCCGAAATAGGCCCAAATGGATGCGAGTCAATGACAACTTATGTGTCGAGCAGCTAGTGCTTGTCAAAGGAGAAAATTGTCCTCCAACCAAGTGGCCGTTGGCAAGGATAATCAAAACGCACCCAGGTCAGGACGGCCTAGTGAGAGCCGTGACAATTAACCTCAATGGTCGTCTAACTGAACGTTCAATAGTAAAGATATGCCCACTTCCCATACCGGCAGCAGAAGAAGAAGCCGGAAAGCAACAGGAGCAGGCGGCAACAAACGGCATATCCACGCCACGACCAACCATCTATCAGCCTGCACTGTCATTAGCAGAAGCTCCGATGCTAGACAGTCAAACTAGATCTAGGAGAAACCTTCGTTCGTACTCGGATTTGCTTTTTTTCTGCTTGCGACCTGCTGTGTTCCTTTTTCGAAGGCTACTAATCAAACCGTTGGCGTTAGTATCACTCCAGTCAAATGTGGATTTGCTGTAGAACATATTGGAAATGCGCACTTGAACCGTGGCTCTCTGCAGATCCATGTTAAAATTCCATGGGCCAATATGAAGGAGGATAAAAGAAATGTTCAGAGGGCTGTCGACAATTTGACTCAGTTATGTCACACTAGTCTCAAGTACACGGATAGAGTTTCCTGCGATGACCTTGTGCAACATCTATCCACTATCAATCAAGATATCGCACATAAGATACATACACTGCACTTCGTCAGGAGCAGACAAAGACGTGGACTACTGGGTAAAATGCTCACATCATTATTCGGCGTTGATGATGACATTTACCGAGACATCGAGACAATACAAGCGAACCAACAAACATTGAAGTATACTGTGAATAAAGAAACGAGGCTGTTTCTTCGAGCAACCCATCCGCTAAACAGAACAAATTCAATGATAAACAAGCAATTAGCCTTCTTCAATAAAGGGTTTAATGAAGCAGTGCAGAAAATCAAGAGATTCGACTCCTGGCTGACTACAATAGATCACAATGAAATTAACATCCAATTCTTGGGGATCTACCAACGAGCCTTAAACTTCATAATGGAAATACAAAGCAAGTATGCAACCATACTTAACGTCATATCCAATGGCAGACGCATTTTAGATCTGGTACAACCTGCAGATTTAATGTCAATCATCAACCAAACGGAGTCATCTCTCCCAGCATCCTTGAAGGTGTCGCATCTTCCGTTAAAGGAAATTGCAGTCCACTTTCAACAAGATGCTTGTTACATTATCGGTTACCTACAAATAATTGATCATCAGCGCTACGAATTGATAAAGACAACAACTATTCCTCATTTTCTTCTCAAACGAACGTATGCTGTATACGAAATTTCCGCAAATATCGTAGGGATAGACTTCCAAAGTCAAACCTACTTCGAAGTCCCTGAAGATGACCTACGAGAAAGTCAACGCTTATCCAACGAAACCTACGTATTGCTGCCCAGTACCCTATTCGATTTAAAAAACAAGCCCCATTGTATCATCAAGGAGATATACAATTTGTATGGAGGAAGCAACTGTACAACCCGAACATTCGCTCTGGGCCCAGATATTAGCGTCATTTGGAAAAAAACTTTATGCGAAGAACAAATGGTTATTCTTAGTTCCGCACGTAATTCCAGCTCATGTCGTTTGCGAAGAATCTCGCGAAGAGATTCTTCTCCATAGCACAGGCATTCTGTCCCTATCGCCAGGTTGCACATTGGTAACTCACGATCATATACTCATCACGGAACGCCAGCGCAGCAGTGATGTTCTCCAGATACTCGCTAAACCGAAGGACGTCCCATTCTCCATTAAGCATGAGCAAGTTCCCGTACTGACGAAACACCACATCATCAAATCATCCGAAGGCTACTCATCACTCATTGACGAAGCTCAACAAAATTTTGAAGAGCAACAGGAAGCTGTATGGAGATCCTACCACACAACTTTAATTTCATTAAGTTCCGTATCAGTTTTTATTATTGTAACCCTAATTGTTGTATTGCTATATCTATGTCACTTCCGAAAGGAAAAATCTAAAAGTAAGACGAGCACAAGATGGTACGGACTTCCGAAATACCATCCGCAGAATTGAATTAAGTTTAATTTTATGATGATTAACTACAGAGGTTCTTGGTGGGCGGTATGTTCGCGCATTGCAAGACAGGTGATGACCCTGCAATTTGAACGCATGCACAGGTTGATCGCACTCATGAGCAGTGTAATGTGGCCCAAATCAATTTGTATTTTGCTGACCCACCAATATTCCTTGCATAATCATAAAGATATCGATTGTAAACTTTAGACTTACGGTTGCTGACCTGATAGCTGCATTGTGCTGACAGGTCAGCTTTAAAGTATATGAAAATGAAAGAATGGCTAGACTCACGGTCAGTCATAATTAATAAAGCGCATAGCTTAAATCTGTGTCGTTTGATTTGATTGATATCAGCTCAATAATTTGAGGATTATTGAGGTTTAGATAATCGCTATAATTTTAGGATTATAGCGCAGGCAGGGTAATTGCTAATTGAAGACGCTACTCAAAGGATATAATTTTAGGATTTTATCTTTGAGAGCTGCGTGCTAGGCAATTACTCCAAGAAATAATGTTAAACGATTAACAATTGAATACGGAATTACTAATTTATTGAAATGTCGATTGGATTTCTACTAAAACTTTTTTTATTTGCCTCTTGCTTTTTTCATAATGCAGTCTTCAATCCCGGGGTAATACCGGGATCCCGGGATAGGCAATGAAAAATTCCGAAATCCCGGGATTAGAAATAGGAGTCGATATTGGATTCTCTAGCTTGCTGCATCACAATCATGGGGCTGTCAGTCCCGATTTTTTTTCTTTGTGCTTTTTTTTCTTCCCTGCTCCGGCTGCAGCTTTCAGTTGGTATGCGAATGGAAAGTCGTTGTCAAGTTGCGGTTTTCCGCAACTGCAATCCGCTTTTAACTGGAAGACAGCGGGACCTTTTCGAACCTCGCCCCAAAAATATGGGGATGCATGATGATGCGCAAGAAAAAAACGAAGATTCGAGCTGAGTAAGCTGAACGGTTTAGACCTGTATGGTTTTTTTGTCAAAAAGAGAGAAAAAGGAAAAAAGGAAGATCGCCGTTAACGAAGGAGTTATTCTTGTGAAGTGAAAATTGGAAACTGAATAGCAAAAAGTGACTCCAGGAGATGAATGTGGCAGCATAAAAAGTTATATGTAACACCGTTGGCGTGTGAACGATGGGAACTTTCCATTGGCGTCTAATGCGGAGCAGTAGCAGGTTCTAAAGAGTAATTTTATCGCACATCCAAATGTGGAACGAGTCCCTTGCGCCAAGACAAGATGAATTTGTGCTGGTAAAATATTAATAAGTCACTTTCCATAACCGAAAGAAAGGAATGGACATTCAGATTACGGAAATATAACTATAATTATACGATCAGATTCGCTTTACAATTGTTTTCTTTGTGGAAAAGAGACACAAAGGAATGTTTCATTACGTACAACTGATGTGAACTTCTGAATGTTTTTGTTATTGCAGATTATCGTATTAATATATGTTTACTTTTATGTTCGTTTTAATTTGGAATATATGTATATTTTTTGGACGTTATGATGACTTTATTTCGTAATTTCTTCAGGCTCAGTACATACAACCATGCCTGTATTCCATCCCATGTTTTCATGTTTTTCTTTTCTTTTCCTCGTTCAATTTATAAGTAGGATAGATCGAAATGGGCCTAGCTCTTACAAATTCAACAACGACACCTACGGGCTGAGCCTTGGCCAGCATCGTTGCGCCATCTAGGGTATAGAAAGCTTGGCCAAAGAAATTTTCCGTTGCC